>VOMN01073806.1:0-14965 GCA_014899125.1 Orchestia grillus | reverse complement strand
CTCAAATTCAGGATGGTAGTGTGATACTGCATTATGTTCACTCAGAAAACAATATTGCCATGTACACAAAATCAGTTACTAAAGCAAATCTCAGAAGGTTCAGTGTTTGTATTTACGTTAGTTTTCGTTTGAGTTAGTATTTTCAGTTGAAGGGTGCGTGTTAGAATATTTCGACTGTAAATTTATGTTAAGAGTAAACTCATTGTTGCCTCGGCCGCACTTACGGAGCTCGGACCCTCCACTCCCTGCATCTGTATCATTTCCTGTGAAACTATCGTTGTGGCAGCACGTCTGCCCGCCGTCTCCAATACATGTTATAGTGAACTTGTAATTTTATTTACCCCACACCTTATTTAGATTAACCGTGCAAGATGGATAATAATTTAACAAGGTTTTTTAATTTTCATCAAAAGTCAACGAGACCGAAGATTAATCTTTCGTGAAGTACCTGACTTTGGTAAGTTAACAGTTTAGCCATTTTCCTTAAAATTTCGAATAATTGGACCAACGGTAGAGTATGGTACATTAATCTGTATAGAAATCCTTCTGTAAGATAATCTTTGAGAATGGAACTGAACTTTTTACTTCCGTAAATACAGGTGTTGGACAAAATAATAATGACACGTAACATATTTTAATCATAATCTTTAAACATGTCATGAACAACCAAAACCTGGCATATTTTAATGCTTTATTGCTTATTATTGTTGCTATTTGAGATGCTATTTGAATTAACTGTTATTTACAGATATCTAAAAAAATTTTGTCGTACCTTAAAAAAATGGCAGACCTCTCCGACTTTCAAATAAGTCCAATTGTTGGTGCTCGTATGACAGGTGCTAATGTAACAAAAACTACCAGAATACTTGACGGTTCAAGAGGTACTGTCTCATAAGTAATGAGTGCCTTTGAAAGAGAAGGAAAAACGTTCTCAGCAAAGCACATGTCTGACCGAAAGTTGACGCTGTCTGAGAAACCGTCCGACTCTAAATCGAATTGTTAGAGAGGATCGCAAGACCTCTCAAAATCCCTGCAGACCTCAATGAACACCTACAGAACCCAGTTTTCACAAAACTGTACGTCGGGAGCCGCACAAACCTGGATTTTATGGAAGAGCTGCAATTCGAAAACCTCTGCTCCCACAGATAAATGTTTTGAAGCGTTTAGAGTGCCCCATCCATACTGCTAAAATTCTTAAAGAATGGCACGAGGTCACATTCTAATGAAGTTTAAAATCTTATCTGGTCACCACAATCTCCAGACCTCAACATTATTGAGATTTTAAGATCGATTTTAGAAATTCATGTAGGAACTCGATTTCCGCCGCCAACGTCTGTAGAAGAACTGAAAAGTGTTTTAACTGAAAAATGGGCTAAAATTCCTTTGGAAACAATTCACAATTCGTATGAATCAATACCTCGGAAAATTGAGGTTGTAATTGGCTCAAAAGGTGGACCTACACCGTATTAAAATATATTTTGTTGATTTTCAAAGGTCTCCATTATTTTGTCCAACCCTGTATTCTGAGCTATCTTTGACTTCAGGCATGTTGTCATTTAGGTGACTAGGCTACGATGGCTCATCAGTGACTAACCGTCTAATTCCAATCCGAATTATGTTAATTTTTTTTCTCGAACCTTCCAGTACTATATTCCGCAAGTAATTCAGAGACGATGTGACCGGAAAAACATAATAATTGTGTGACAGTGGTTTCACACAAAAGGGTGAATACTTTTGCCACGTGCCGTCTGTGATTGATGTGTATATGAAGCCTTTCTCTTGTAAAGTTCCATCCGTTATTTTACAATTTTAATTCGTTCAGTATAATTTGAGTTCTGTCGAAGTTTTAAGTATTTTGGCTCGTAAAGTGAGCAACTACTTGTGTCCCCCACCGCACATGCCACTAGTGTATTGTATTGTCTCAGTAGTGTGACCAGTTCAGGCAATTAGTTTATGGTAAATTGTACAGAGTGCTAAGTAATTTTATTTATTGTTATTTCCATTCAAAAATGAAAGGTGTTCTCATTAAGAAAGACGAGTCTTCTTCAAATAAGTTGAAATAAATGATAAAGTCCTCTTAGTGGTTCACTACACCAACTCCTTTACTATCTTGAAAAGCACAGAGTTAAATAATCATGGGATGCCCCATGATAAATATTATTCTAGGCCCGCTTTCTTTACCACGAGGTTTGTAAGGAAAGAAATAAGAATGATCATTTCTACTGTCATCTTTCCGCTGAAATTGCAATTCCCCATTGTTTGCAAAGTAGTTGCCCTGGGAACCCACACAGCGCTGGGGTCGAGTTGTTCGTTCTCCATTGCATTGCAGGAACTCTAGATGCTGAAATAGCCTTTAGCTTATCGGTCACAGCATTTCAAAATTCTCCAATATCCTAGAATGCTGCCACTTGAATAACATCTTCAATCTTGGGGAAAGAAGTCAAAAGAACTCAAATCTAGTAAATAAGACGGCGGAGGAACTAAAGAATTTTTTTATTTGCCTAAGACTCACTGTTGGAATCTCTTTTTGGGAACCGTATGCCAACCGCCAGTTGTCCAGGAATTCTTTTACGAAGATTTGTAAGAATTTTTCTATACGAATGCAGGTTTGACGTTTGGCATTTAGACGCAAATTCTACATGACGATTTTTCATTTATCCAAAACGCAAATTAATAGCGTTTTCATTATTGATTTGCTCATTCTCCCTTTTGTGAGCCTGAGTGATAATACAGTGACCCATTCATGGATGTGACGCTTCATTTAAGGGTCTAATTTTTAATTTCGAGTCTCGACGCCATATTCTGTTGCCTTCAGCGAAAGAATATGGATACACGTTCCAGGAAATGAGGGTCATTTTCAACCGGTCCAGAAAAGTCAAGAAAAAAAGTCGCTTTTATCCTGTTGATCTTTTGATCGTACGTAAACTTTTCCAGGACGATTTTAAAAAAAAACTTCCCTGGAATATGGTGGTCAAGAACATCAGTTCAAAATATAATGAAATGATGAGTATGGCCAGTTGAACTCTTTCGCGATTATTTTCACAGCCAGTCACTTATCAGAACACGCAAGATACCGGATCTTTCCGACATTTTCTTTAGTTTTACATTTGACGATATTCCGGTGCTAGATTCATCTTCAGTCGAATGTCGGCCTTCTAAAAATGTATTGAGCTATTTAAAAATCTAGCTCCTAAGACAAAACCCTGTCCTCTAGGTACCTTGAAGTTTATTAAAAGTTTCAGTCGCACTGTATCTGAGTTTGGAATAAAATTTAGTAGCGCACCTTTGTTCCGATCCAATTTCATAACGCAGTACGAAAAACCAGTTATCAAATCCTACCGCTATAGGCCGCCCGTCGACTCTCCCGAGTTCAAACTCACACTGGTGACACATCAGACACTGACGATGACTATGACATTGATTATGACATAATCGTTCGCCAGATCTAACACTCCGTTCCTAGTCTCGTAACTTTATTTACAACCAAACGTCTATTCCTACTTAGATCTAATTCATTCAGTGAGATAAAGAACATACTTGAACAATTTTAAAATTTTAATCGAATGCATTTTCAGACAAAATACAATCGAAAAACTCAAGTAAATATACGTAGTTTAAAACTTGAAGCATTAATTATCAGCAATGCTACGATTTTTGGTAAGCACATATATTTTTGCACAAATACCAAAAATAGGCTAAAAATTAGTATTTAGAGACCTTTAAAATGCACAAATACCTATACAATTAATGTTGCGTTAGGTCACTTTTGATTGCCATAACAGCTCTTGAACGCTTTCTATGTGCCATTAAATTTTGTTAAAAAAATTTTCTGAATATGGGCGAATTCCTCTTCTGGGACAGTTTTAATTCACGGTTTGTGACTAACTGCTTGCGGACTTGCCTCTCCGTTTGCTCATCAATACACTGATCAAATTTTCGCTTGAATTTAACTTTAGTAATTGGCTGGGCTAAGCAATATATTAATATTATCATTAAACCAACAAAGTGTGGATGGCGATGCTTGGCACTATTCAGTATTCCTTAAAGTACTTCCTGTGAGCCAGAGCTATTAACAGAAACCTAATCTGAAGCCACTAAATTTCATCTGTCTTGCTTTATGATAGGCATGGAATTCTTTCAGTCAAAGAATAGTCCGTTCCGTACCGCCCATCCGCCGTGTTGAATCATAATTACCAATTGAATGCGATTTTTTTATCAAACGACACTTTCCAATTTGTTTAACAAAGTCATCTTTAGTCTTTCAGTTACCTGACGCAAACTAAATTTGATTTCAAATGAATTTTTTTCAACAAGTGCGCCCTAAGGGACGACCCTGATTCAAATTTTTAGCGGTGAAGTTGGCTTGCTAACGCAAGTCCAACAAACACTAAGATTGTTTTGAAGTTCTTTCCGAATGATGAAAAGCCCGCTTTGAAAATTTCGAACTTACGACGTCTACTTCTGACATATTATACGAGGTGCGCTAACTCTAGGAACATTTCAATGGTCTCAAGCTCTTGCCATTTCTTTAAACAAGACCTAGTGTACTGACAGAAATATTCACCTGTAGTACACATGAAAATAATAATATTCTTTTACATTTGATGGTTCACGGTTGAGCATTTAGTGGTGTTCATAAAGAGGCATTTGCATATATGCTGACTGATTTCTAGTATATCAGTTTACTGATCAAATGTACTTTAAAATCTGAATCAAACCTGGTACTTCCTGGGAAAAATTTCAAGAAAAAACGCTGATAATATATATCATAAAAAGGCGTTCAGATACCATTTTCCATCCCTGTTGCCGTAATTTCTTTAGTTACACACATATAAGAAAAATCAACGTTTTACAGTAAAACTATCTGTAGTTTTAAATTACCTAATGTTGTTTGCATTTTTCAATTATGACATGTCTGATAACACAGGGTTCGAGGGCTATTTGAAAACATTTTTAGTACGTTAAATGAAACATAATATTTTAGCAAAACATGTAGGAATTCAAATCAAATTTGTACAGATGTCCTTGATGATACTTCGTTTTCAAATTATTCTTTGAAGTGACGTTTGGCTTCAATGATTGCTTCTAAGCGGGTCAAAAACACTGAATAAGCTGAAATTGAGTAGTCTTCATTCGTTTAGAACATGCACTCAATTTTTTCTTCATTCGTTTAGAACATGCACACTGGACAATGGCGGCCTTCAGTGAAGCTATGGTACTATGAGGATGCCAATAAGACTCCCCTTCAACAACGCAACGTCCTTAGGATTTAAATCTGGCGAGCTTGAGGCCACAACTTGAAGGTCGCATGATCGCAAAAAAATCCTGATAACCAAACTTGGGTTACCATGGTTTTGTGCGAAGATGTTGAGTCTTGCTTAAAGACGTATTGCATTCCATTGGATACTTCGACTCCCCAGGGCTTAATAATCTTTTATAGAACATCAATACATCAGCAGCATTAACTCTAAGCACATGTGGAAAAATGTAAAGTAACATGACATGACTGTCACTACTCACAACCCCTAAAACTATCACAGTAGCCGGAAATTTGGTGTGGATCACACTGGATTTATTCCTTGAGTTAATATCTGAATTTAACCCTTAAATTCACGCATTTACCTAAAGGATAAACAAAATATTTTGAGGGTAATTCTACATTAAAATAAGCCAGTAACCCCATAGATTAAATTAGATAGAAAAAATCTCCAATTAATTAACTAAATTGTTGGTTGTATCATATAAGACACAAAGCAAGAATTCTGGTTATTCCATCAAATTGTTAGTTTGTATCATTTATGATACCAGGTGCATTTAAGGGTTAATAGGCTATCAAAAGTGAAAAAAATAATATAAATGATTTGAGTGTGTAGTGATTTGAAATAGCCCTCGCAGTATGTATATTAACATAAATTTTCGAAACTTTTTTGAAACACTTCATTCCGTTCTGTAAAAGATTAATAAATAATGTTCATTACGCCTACTGACAAAAACAGCAACAGAAATTCACGAAGTTCTGCTCATCAGAATGAGTAAAATCACAAATGAATACAAATAGCACATGTTAAGATGAAAACAATCAAAAGAGCAGACATATGCATATACTTTATAAAAACACGAAGACGAACATGAATGAAAAATTTCGATTTGACTAAAGCTCACCAATTATTTCAAAATCCCCATCGATGGCATCGGTAGGCGACCTCTTGGTTTTGCCAAAAAACCTCGAAAACATGATCAGAGATTTTGGTGTCTCAAGCCAGGCGAGCGATGCTTAAATCAGTAGTAAACAGCTCGGCAACGTTACCACTCACACTCGTACTCCGTTGTCTTCAGAGCATCTGAAAAAATGGAGGTTAGGTTATATTCGTAATTTAAAACTCCCTATCCACATCAAGTGTGATACAGAGAGAGTGAAGAGAAAAATGACCACCTAGTATACACTGCGGAAAACGTGGAATCTATGCGTGGTGTGTTCCCACACCGGAATCCTCGCGCAAAGAAACAGCAAGTTAAAGAGAAAGAGGAAAAAAAACAACGAAGAGAAAGCGAACGTGTGAAAATTGAAGGAAGCGAGGTAGGCACGGAACGTAAAAGTCCCGATTGCCTATCTATTGCTTAGGTAACCTAACAGTACAAAAAATGAAATATCCGTGTTTCTTGTGTTTTTTTATTAAATTATAATAGTGATATAAGCCACTATTATTTTCAAAAATATAATTTAACAGAAATTGAGCCCCAACATCAGCTGGTAAAGTGTTTCATCAGAGCGTGTAAAAACGCATATTATCAAGAAGAAAATGAAAGAATGAATTAAAAAAATATAGAAATACACCCGAGTAAAAGCGCAGAAGGTTCGGCTGCAAGGAATGCAGGCTACCCCACGAGATGAAAAACTTAATATGAAAGGTAAAAAAAGTTCACTCAAACATGAAAATGATCTTACAGCAGCCTATTTCGCTTGGTCTACAGGGAGTAGCTATTTATTTTAGAAGAGCGCCAAATGCAAACTGATGAGGACAAACACATCACCTCGAATCGATTAGAAATAAAAAATTTAACATATTCTAAATGAAGCGCTAAGTGCTCAAGAAGATAATTTCCCTTTAAGCATCCCACTTCCTTTTTAGAACCTTCCGCGTCACACGATTTGGTGACATTCGTTTAAAATCAACACGAATAAAATCAAGTTCGTTGCATTTCTAGAAAATAGTCGACGCTTTCTACTATTAAGGAATTTCTTGGTGAAAGTCTGCTCAATGGAAAATCAACATTTCTCCAATACATTCGCCTACTTTCAGGGAACGATCTTTGAAGGATAGCTAGCGGGCTTGCCAAATCGAGCAAACTAACGGAACTTCCGTGCGAAGATTCACCTCTCTCTCTGCGAGCGGCGGGCTCGTCTACAGCCCTCGTCATGGAATGCGTTCAGAAGTGATTGCATTTTTGCGATTATCAAAGGGAAAGAGATAGAGAACCATGAGATGTACAAATTGAAACATCGATTCCGTGCTGCTGACGAGATAGAAATGATCATGCTTGTTGACCGCCCATTAGCAGCCTGCTGTGTCTGAAGTTAAGGACAAATAAACTGGACTTAACACATTTGTGTGGAATTAACCAATTTTCACAATACGGTTAGACAATAAACCAAAGGTAATCCGTGTTGAATATTATAGTACACCGTGAATGTTTTCTTTGAACTTGCCGTTTTCTTGTAAGTAGTGCTTCGTGGAGAGACACGGAGTATTAGCACTTGCTAATCATCGATAGCGCGTAGTAATCATTGATGCTTAGTTTTATATTGATTGCATGATGAATTGAAACATTAATGATAATGGGTGTAGTTTTCTGAAGGTCTTAGGAAACGTCTCGGGTAGCCTCGTTTGCGGAGGTAGTGGCCTGGTGCTCTGTATTGTGGCTTCTTCTGAGTTCGGAGTAAACGGAATTCAGTCGTGCGCGAGGCGTTACAAACGTAAGTCGTGTCTGTACGTCTGTCCTTCCCAACAAAGCTTGTCATTGTTCCTCTTTTACTTGTTCGCCAAATAAAGTATTAAGATTATTCCCCTTGTGTGTACTGTGAAAAACCTTCAGTCCGGCCACAATCAATTTCCCAAACACAAAGTCACGAACGCCTATCAAGCTCAAGAATGTTATTCGTCTACCGTATTTTCACGGAAGAGCTTTACTATTCGGATTTAAAGATTAAACTATAATTCAGGAATGGGATCATCCAGAATTATTCACTTCGCGAAATTTCCTCATGTAAATCACCGCAGAGCACGTTTATATACGAGGTTAGATCAAATATAAACGAGACTTAACTTTCAATTAATTTGAATTGGTGTAATAAAATAATCCCCGATACTTCATTTCCCTACATAATCTTTTTTGGAAACGCGCTTTCCTAACGGCTTGGGAGGCTTTTGATCCCGAAATCAAAATGAAGACGGTTGCGTCAGGAGCCAAATGAGCACGAAGCCCTCCACCGCCGTAATGTTCTCGAAAAGTTGGCCTCCTAGTGCTACTTTAAGGAACCCTAAATGACAAAAATTGCCTGGCGATACCTCAGGGTTCCAGGAGGAATGTTTACGTGAATTCCACATCATTCCTCTAATTTTGCGCAAATTGAAGTAGCAGTATGTGACAGAGCGTTGTCGTGGAGAAGAATGACGTCTCTCGTCGGTTGGTCTCATCTTTTGTAAAGATGCATGAAGTTTATTTCACTTCAAAGCTCGCAGTAATAAGCAACATTTACAAACTCTTCGTAAGCCGTCAGACTAGCCTTGGCTTTCTCAAGTGCGACCTCATTCTCCTGCGCCATTCCATACTAGCATGTTAGCCTCCACGCTGGTAAGGAATGACCTAAGTTTAATTGCAAGCGGTAATTCTTTCCAGAAATGCATTCTTTTCTTCCACACACAGTGCTGGAAGTTCTTATCAGGTGCACAAAATTGTCAGCTGGTTCTTTTGCCAAAAGGTGAGCAATCTACTTTACTTTTGTAACAGTAGGTCTTTAGTAGATTGTTTGACAGATCTCATAACTTATTCCAACTTGTGCAACAATTACATATATTCTCCGACATCGATCGCCTTCAGGTCACGAATCGTTTGAATGTTCGCCGTAATGCTGATCCGAGGATAGCGATCACGTTCTTCAATTCCCACCCGTTCACGTCTGTCGTTAAATTCGTTATCCCAGGAAGACGCGGGAACCTTTGACTGTGTTTGATCCCCTAACTCCGCAGTCAATCTTTCGTCGATTTCAACTAGTCTTACGCCTTCACGAGCAGGAAATTTAATAATACCTGTTCACAGTGCAGTATAGGGTTAGACCTGTTGCTTCGACACCGTGAGGGGTGTCTTATGGTCAGCCTGTAAAAAACTAGTATTTTTGTAATCAAAATTTAGTACAAGTTGAAATGTTTTGTAGTTTTCGTAATAAATGTTTAAATGGTAAGGACTCTGATCTACTTCACAAAACTGCAAGCCACCATTCCGACCAGAATACTGGTCAACCATTCTGAACAGATCCTTTAGCATAAAATTCGACATTCATTGTACATATGTAGACATGTACGTAGCAGGCCATGTCTAGGCTAATTATACCGAATGCTTGTGCATCGGAATGCGAGAAGCGTGTGAAATGCTGCGGGCATTCCAAGCGTATGCATCGCATTTCTTGGCTCAAGCGAAGTTAATTCCACAGTATCGAGCGTGGAGGCAGCGTGGAAACGCGTCTCGGCATATTACACAAGACTTGGGACACGCTGCAGTTTGGAGAATAGATAGCCAGTGTGAGAGGGGCAGAGCTATAGTTCGGTTGGCCATCGGACGCAGGGGTCAGGTTAGATACTCTGTCATAGATTTGAGGAAGGGAACCTGCTGGAAGATAGAACTTGCTCAAAAGCAAGCTGGGATATAATAGCTAATCTCTATTAGAATACTGCGATAGCCCACTCGGAGCAGCTCATTTGAGTCGGTCAGACTGAGATACAGTATGTGAGTTCTGCAGTCCGCCAATGCGCGCGAGTTGGGTAAATAATTCAGAGTTAAATCAGTTAAATACTAGTCGGACTAATTGTGTCTAATCTTCCAGCTCGTTCGCTCTCTGCTAACTGGGTTACTGCGAAGCTGATTTGAACGACTAGGCTGTTACTCGCTAAGTAAAAAAATTCACTGACTCCTTTACCAAGATTTTGTTATTTTACCCCATATCCCACCCGGCTCAAAATGCCCTATTAATTCCTTCATGATATATGATTATAAAAAAGTTCCATTTCCCCTAGGAGTACCGTTAGATCTCTGTACGACCTTACTGTTCGGCCAAACGTCGCTACCAAGAAGCTGAATACCAATAAAATATCAAATCGCACTACTGAGGGTGTATAAAATTAGACGTTCATTGTATTTATGTAGACATGTTTGTAGCAGGTTATGTTTAGGCCAATTATATCGAACGTAAGTGCATTGGAATTCGAGGCGTGTGAGACGCTGCGGGTATTCCAAGCGTAAACGTCGCATTCCTTGGCTCAAGTGAAGTTAATAAAGCAGCGTCAAGCGTAGAGTCAGAGTGCTGCAACGCGATCCAAGAATTCCACGAATGTAGACAATAAAGGCCGTTTTCTTTAGGCGAGACGAACCGTTCAAAATATAGGGAATCGGAAACTTTAAAGCAAGCACCAGAAACTTAGTCAAACGCAGGAGACTCGAAACGGGGACGATTCAGATAGCGACTACAGTTGTATATGTCTCTCTACCACGAGTACAGAGGAGCGCCACCGAAGGAACGTCGCAACGCCGCTACGCGCTGATATCGGCAGGTCCAGTTGATGTCTAGCACGAAGCAGTAAAAATTGCCGCGAAAGATAGCGCGGCAGAAATTTCCAGCATTGCTCATCAGTGTGAGCTAATTTCGCTCAAAATAGCAACAGTTCAAAATATTTCGGACAACACTCAGGGAAGGTGCTGCGCGCTCTCATTCACAAGGGGCTATAAAAATTCCGAATGGTTAGCGCGCGTAAGAATTCAGTTGTAAAAGTCATAAATAACGGTCTCGCCGCTGCTGTATGAGCAGTCAGTTATGTGATGCTTTAAAGAGATGACAGAGAATTAGAGAGTCTAAGATTTTGTTGATAAAGTCTCGTGCGAAAAAGATGTACATTTTTGCGGATTGATAATTATGAATCTGTAATGAAAGCGGGACCACCGAAGTGAGCGATTGCCATAGTTTTCTAGACAACAGCGTAATGTTTGCTGACGTTGGCGTAGTTCTAATGTGCTTAGAGTATGCTAACATACCGTATCTTGAATATCTTGAAAATGTTTGGTCACACTGGGGTGTCGCCGGTTAGCTATGAAAACATGAGTTTCGTATTTTTCTGTAAATCGGGAGGCAACCACATCTCACGAGCTTGTGGGTTGCTGATCACTATCAGAGCTCCGAAACCAAACAGTAGCACGGGCGCCCAAAAATTTGAGCGCGAGGGGCCATAGGGACCGCAGAGCTGAGGCATGGCGAGCTTTTGTTATCAGGAAGCAATAAATATCCATGCCTTGCTCGGTTTAGAAATAATCAAGTCGGCCACATTTGCCAGATAATAAGTCGAAACATGTATTTCGTTTTTGTAAATAGGAGCCGCAGTATCATTTAGCGTAGAATATGTATGGTAATAGTAATATTAGGAATAATGTTTTAATATTAGGAATAATGCTTCAAGGGTAGAGGACACGTAGTACCGTAGTCGAATCAGCATAGATTAAGTCTTACGCCGTAGCTGTCTGGCTTACAAAAAATTTTGGCTAGAGCAAGTACATTAGAACAAAGATTTTCGAAGACAGCATGGAAATGCTGCTACAAGGAAATGATAACGCTAATTGGAACAAAGAGGGAGAAATTCAGTTCAGTACTATATCGAAATACGATCACTTATGTCAACGAAAATTTGTTTATGTAGAAACGATTTAATGAGTAAAAAGGGCGGTCAATTAATTCGCTTTAATTTCTCGCGGGAATCGAAGTTCGGAAATAAAATTTAAATTCCAAGTACGAGCCATGGAGAGAATCAAAATCAGCTGCGTCGAAGTAAAAGAAAAAAAGGAAGAGTAATGAACCCCAGAAACCATACCAGGACGTGAACAATAGCAGTACGTATGGGAAATCACAATTGACCAATGATTACAGAAACGACACTCTCTGAAGTATTGGATAGGTGATGACTATACTCTGCTAGAGGCGCGTACGTTGTGCTAGCGGCATTGCAGCAACTTCTGAGGGAAGAGTTGAAGAGATTGAGCGGTTGAAGCTCAAGAGACTGGCCAGCGAGACCAGAGAAAGATTTCCGGATATCCCTGTATTGGCAAGCTTATGATGTGAACAAAGGCGATAAAGTTTGGGAAGCACTCTCCACTGATGATTACAAGGACGAGACCGTATGAAAGGAGGAATAGGTGGTGACTTTAACCTATCTAGCTGGCGGCATGAATATTGCACTTTCAAAGTGCTATAGCGATTTACGCAAGGAAAGGATTGAGATACGTCGCCACTTGCGAGAATGTAGCAGAGGGGTTGAAGGACCTTGGAACTACAAGCGCACGTAAAAGAAAATCCTCAAGGTGGAAACAAATGGAAACTGACATTCCGGAAGGTGGTGTACGCTAACATGAATGTATTCATGCGGCGAAAGCAATGTGCCATGTGAGGAAGAAATAAGGAAACTGACAAGCCCGGTATCGGCAGGAAAGCAGAGCGTAAACAGAAAATCCTGAGAATATTCCGACTGCAGAAAACGCTAGGTTGGACTGGGGAAATGACGAGTATTTGCGTTTTCCCACTGTAGATTGTGCATGAAAACTATTGTAACTATTGTATAAAATGAAGATTAGTGAGGCGCTTCAATATGAGATACCCGGTTCACACTAAGATAACGCAATATGCAGTTTTTAACAGCAGCAGCTGCAGCCCAACGACGTGATATTCCCTTAACCGTTGCTGTGTATTGTCGTAATCATATTCTATATGACTAATTCTTTCCTTTGCTTTACAGAGTGCGGGAAGTGGGCTCTACTAACAGGGCGTGAAACCACTCAATTACTCCGACGGGTGTGCGTGTGCATGGTATCCACTACCGGCGGGGTCCTTCAAGCCTGCAGGGCCTGAGAGAGACGTGAGACGGACTGCACCAAGGGGCTGGTGGCGTGCCAGCGACGCGGCTGACCGCGACCGTGGAACAACTACCACAAGGGCGCCCAACAGCCCTACTGCCGACACCTACGAGCTAAACGCTGAACGAGCAAAACGGTGCTAACCGCACCGGACCAACACTACTACTCGCGCAGACAGTTGACCTGGCTTTTACAGCGGGGGTGCAGGCTATCATGTGGAAGACCAAGCTGCTGCTCTCCAAACTGTTGGCAGTAATGCTGTCGACAGGAGTTGCAATTCGTCAGGGAGCTGTCGAAGTTGCAACTCGTACCTTGACTGGTGCTGATATTGCAGCCGGTACGCAACTTGTTGCAAGAGGGCATCAACTGTGCCACTACAGAACATTCGTCGAAGCGCGATCACAGAGACGACTTTGGGGCGAGTAGCATCGGAATAAAAACGGTGTTTTCTGAACCGCGCTATTCCTATTAAACAATTAAGATGAGAAGGCCTTACTGTCTCGCGTGCATCTGCGTTAGCATCTTTATCTCATACTCATGTGAATATGCCTTTCATATAGACATTATAAGAGTGCGGAAATATCGTTATAACCAAATAATAAAGCGGTAAACAAAATGTTTTAGTTCCATGTGAGGCATGTGTTAGGCCTGCAGTTGCTAATCTAGGTCGTGATAATTGAGCCAAATCGCATACGTAGAGTAAGTCCGCACGATCGTGCTGATGGTGTCATAATCTCGTGTAGTAATTGCTAATGCAAGTGTTAGTATTAGTTATCATTGCATTATGAGTCCGGCATCAATTTCTTAGGATAGGTGAATTAAGTGCTACTGTTATACGATAGCCCATCTATACAGTCTTTTCTCATTTAGCGGAACGTCCACTACGTTATAGTAATACTGACCGGGGGCTTCATTCAAGAAAAATGCTTAACATTTTTCTTTAATTTAAGAAAAGAGGGGATGTATAAAATAAGATATTCATTGCATATATGTAGACATGTTCGTAGCAGGCTATGTCTAGGCCAATTATACCGAATGCTTGTGTATCGGAATGCGAGAGCCGTGTGAGACGCTGCGGGCATTCCAAAGTTTCGCATTTCACACGAGGGAGGTCTGTAGATTAAGACGAGCGCAAGTCTCAGGTAATTGAAATTCAGTACTAAGTATTCCACCGCCTCATTAAAACCAGCTGTCAGGACGACTGCGCGGGATGCTATTCCACTCCTGATGAATAGAGCGACTCCACCTTTCTTTATGCCCTGTAGTCGATCTGCTATAAACAGGGTCAATCATTTCATTTCCACCTCAGCGTCCGGTACTTTATCGGTCAAATGGGACTCCACGACAGCGACAACTTCTGCATTTTCAGGAAGCGCTTTCTCGTTTTTACGATACGAACTCAAGCCTTCAATGTTGCAGGTTAGTATGTTACTATACATAGATTTGTTTAGCAATTTATCCGACAGGTGCAGATCTATGTCTTCAGCATCGGATTTATTTCTCCCCTGTCTCTCAGGAGGGGAAGAATCTGCTCCTGTATTATCATGCGTTTCCACAAATGTAAAAAAGTTACTGGTCTCTGTTGAGTCCTTTTTCGTGGCAGTGCTCATGGCTGACTAGGTATTTCGGCGTGTCCGTGCCTTGGAGGCTTCAGCCTGAGATGGCCCGCTTGGGGTCGATGCATTGGACACGTACGGGTGTGCCAAAAATTTCGTATTGCCTGTATTGTCTCCGGGTACTTCGGTTGTTCTAATCCTTGCGGAGTGGAGGAATCTGCACTTTTTCCTCGTGCAGTTGAGGC
>VOMN01073796.1:0-22383 GCA_014899125.1 Orchestia grillus | reverse complement strand
CTAGCAGTATGTTCTTATTCTAATGGCTTGTCTTTAATGCGAATTTCGATTTTTCCATGTAGAACGAAGTATTTCAGCGAATTTGCATGGTAACCTAAGTTTTGTAGATTTTTCATCACATCTCAGTGTGCAAGGGCGATCAGCTACCAAGTTAGCAATCGTAGTTTAAAGTGTTAAAAGCATCTACAATTCTATTGGGCCTCTGATTTTATTGACAAATTTATTTACGATAACTTGTGTCTCGCATGTCATAGATTCTAGGAATAAATGATTCTGTCTTTCTCTCTAACAGCAAAAGTTTACACAGTACAGCTTTGAACTCGCGTCACACCGTTAATATGCATCGCGCAATCGTTCGGTGGTACTATCACTCTAATTCAAATTATAAATGTCTCATTCTGCACAATTCGTTATAAGTTGAACTATCTTACGTATAAGAAAAATAAGGTTATCCGTTCATAATTCAAAACTGCACGTTATGAACGTAGAGAGATATGTGTAAAAATTACGCAATGATTTAGGTTAATTCTAATACGTCTGGTACCTATCTCCAAATTAAGATTCCCAATCAAAAGTTTCAATTCGACTTCCACATTAAATTTCAAGGCTGTAGTCGTACTGTTTGAAAACCCGATTGTACCATACTTTGTAGCAAGCGCTTCAACGATGCTGAGAAGCGTTACTCAATCACCGAGCAAGCACGCCTGGCTGTTGTCGTTGCGGTTAATCCCTTTTCGCCTTATTTGTACGGAACCAAGTTTGTAATTACTACGGATCACACGGCACTGAAGTATTTGTTCAAGGGGAAATCTTCAAGGAACAATAGAATCATGAGATGGGCGTTGACTCTTTCGCAATNAAAACTTCAAGGAATAATAGAATCATGAGATGGGCGTTGATTCTTTCGCAATATGATTACGTAGTGCAAACGCAAGAGAATTGGAGAAGGAAAATGTGAGACGCCTGCGACGGGAGGACCCAGTTTGGGGGCCCGTTATACAGTACCTCGAAGGCGACAAGACTGGAGATGCACCTCTTCTCGCGTTGAACCCCAATGTGTTCACCGAGGAAAGAATTCTGTATTTTCGCAAGGTTGAGAATAAGCCTAAGAGAGTTAGAAAGTTAATTATNCTTCAACAATTTATGATCATTTGTATCAAAATAAATAAAAGGAAATGTTGCAAGGAAATCTTACCCATTCCACGACGTGATGGTACCTTCCTATGTATTAACGAGTGAAGCTCCTCCTCTCGCGTTGAACCCCAATGTGCCCCTCATCGAGGAAGGAATTCTGTATTTTTGCAAGGTTGAGAATAAGCCTAAGAGAGTTAGAAAGTTAATAATAATTCCCTATAAACTTAAGAATGAAGCATTGACATTAGCGCATGACAGTAATATAAGAGCTCATTTAGGGTGAACGAAAACCTGGCAGAGATTATTCGAGTTCGGGTTTTAAATTCAAATGACAAAAGATGTCTACAGATTTGTCGACACTTGTATGCAATGCCAGAAGCGAAAGATGAATAATCGCNTAACTGTAGTTGATCACTTTAGCAGGTATGTGGCAGCATTCCCACTTAGAAAGACAGCTCAGGAGGTAACCAGAGCGTTCACAAACTATGTGACAGCGTATGGACCAATCAAAAGCCTCATATCAGATCGAGGTACGGAATTTACATCAACTCTTTTCAGAAGAGTTTGCTAAAATTTGAACATTGCTTGGCATGCTACAACGGCCTATCATGCGGAAACAAATGGGACGGCAGAGAGACAGAACAAGAACATCAGGACCGTGCTCTCTCATCTCGCATGTAATGATCAGGGATGTTTGTTTGGCTTTGAACACCAGCTATCAGAATGTTATCGAAGAAATTCCGCATTACCTGTTCTACGGTAGGGATGCTGAAAGCCAATTGTAGATTAGCTAAAGCCCCCGAGAACGGATTATTCTTTGGGAGAAAATTATGATGCGAAAGTAGACCCGCCGTTGCACATAGCGTCCAAAACTGTTACAGAAAAATGTATGTAAGGATGCGCACGACAGAGCAGCTCAAGTAAGGGAGCGAGGCGTGAAGATTAACGATGTCCAAATGGGAGACATTGTGCTACTGCATAATCCGACCGGAAAATCATCGTCTGAGAAGAGTTAGCTAACGCAATGGTTGGGACCGTTTCGACTCAACTAACACCAACGCAACTATACGAGAGCTGTACTCAGGGCGGGAAGAAATGGTACACATGAGTCGTCTTAAAATCACCCACTTGAGAGGCGAGCTTTACCTGGTCAGCAATAACAACATTAACAACGGAACTAGAGATGAAGAGTGTGACAATGTGAGGGCATCAGAGGCACATCAAGAGTTGGAGTGCGATGTACAATTTGCCGGCGCGAAATAGGTGAAGGGCACGTATTGGCCCATAGTGACGTAAACGAAGCATAAGTAAGAATTTCGTAGATAGATCTTTGGTGAGTTGACGTAGTCATTTCAACTTTGTCGGTTAAGACAGGAGGTGTAATTAGATATGAATGTGTGCTCTTCCAATCGGACTTATTGCTTTAATTATAAGAACCAGAATTTACATGACTGACGTATCTCATTGGGATGCCAATGAACATTTTTAGGCAAATATTTTGACTTTCTCATTGACGAAACGTATTTTTTCCCATTGATAGAACGATAGATTCTTGACATGTTAAAATAAGTGTAGCTAGTTAGAAATCCGTTATGATCGGGTGCGTTCACTAGAATAGCATAACGGGGTCAAATTAGTGACGTTATTATCAATGTATTTGTTGTTATAATCCTGCTATTAGGATGACGGGGACACCGGATAGGGTACTCAATGATGATCAAAATGTACAACATTTGAGTGTAGCTAAAAAAAGGGAGAGTCAGTGTGATGCTCATTCTGTTCTTCATGAATCATGTGTTTATTGATCGTAGTATTGCGATTAAAGTAGGAAGTCCAGAATTTCGCCTGTCCCGTAATGCATTTCGATTGAAACGCAGGCTAATATTTAGTTAATTGAGTGTTTCCTGTGTGATTTTTTGGGTGGGAATGTTCTTTACGACGATTCCTGCGGATTATCTCTTACTTCTTAGATGCAAACACTAAGCTTTTAATTAATTTATTTTCCAATTTATTCCACAAACGAGTGTATTTTGCTGAGTGAATATCAAGTTCAGAGTAATTTATATTTAAGCACACGAACATATATCGTATAAAATCTATAACAGTTCAATTCCAGGACTTCACAATGCTAAATAATTGATATAACTTGCATCTTCTCCTATCGATGTGTTTTTCTAAGTATGATTAAAATTCCTCTGAAATTCTCCGTATTTATGCGACAGAAAAGAGGAGGTGCACCCATCAGATCGTACCCTACTTAATTTTATCTTCATTTTAAGCGCATAGCATTCGCCGGTACGCTGGTGAAGCGGTAGCACCAATACCTTTACTAGCTTAGTTCTCTTGAATTTGTATTGCTACAATCCCTACTGGCGTGGTTGTACACACAAGATGAAAAAGTTTGGATGTTTGTTAACGTACTGTTTGGTTCATTATTGTACATATGTGTGGCTTTTTAGGGTAAAAAAATAGGAAGCACGGAGATAAATTCTTAAAATAGGTACGAGTTGTGCCTATTAATTGATATTAATTGATTAATTGTCACGTAACTTTATGCGCTGTAGTATACCTTAGATGCACAGATGTGTGTACATACACTTAGAATCTATCCGGAAAGTCGCGTGTTCTTTTATTCGTTCGGAATTCAAAAAGAACATTATTCGCGCAACTGCTTCGAAATTATTTGATAAATCGTTAACCCAACCATTCGTTAACCCAACCCATAAGAGACTTTAATTATGGTCCTGAAAATAAACAACAGGCCAAGCTATGCAATGTAATTCGGGTCAAACGGATCCAAATGTGTTGCAGCTGTGCAACAGATCAAACTATGCATGGCCGTCAGGTGTGCATCAGGTGTCTAACGCGTTGCATATATTCTAAAACACTTGAAAAGCCCCATATTTTTCCCGTCAAACTGGATTGTTGAATTATTTTTGTGTTTATATTTATTACTGGTAGTGCAGCGATGTCAGGCAAATTTAAAATTCCATGACCTGATAACTAAAGCTAATTTCTTGCGTTAAATTTTTCTTTTTTTTTCGCTACGAAGAGGCAGGAAATAATCGCAGTAACGCAGGAGCCTGACACAAGTGAAACTTTCTCACGTAATATTACCTTCGCACTTAGTGTTTGATACATGGGGTTACTATCGAGCACAGGTAATGTTTGGTACGTGGTGTTACTACCGAACATCGGTAACGTTTGATGCATGGTGTTGCCTTCAAGCTTCGTTTCGTGTTCATGCGGCTTGCGATAAATTAGAAAATTTACAAATATGAAAACTTTAAATTCATATTATCTTCCTAAGTACTTCCTCTCCAACTAATTTTAATAATAGAGTAGCCATAAAATAACTTAAAATTTTTACTCGAGAGAAACATGCGTAGCTGAATCACCAAGTTCTGGAAATTGCTCCCAGAAACAGGCCTTACGTCGAAACTTGGACGAATCCCGTCGGTTACTTCGCAGACGCCGCAGTCGGAAAGTTTGCCGAGCAACAGCTGCCAAACTTCACTGCTGTGCGCACATATCTTTTCGAGTAACAATTGCTCGCACATTTCATCCGTACTTGATTTGGGCATAGAAGAGCAGCCATGAAATAAATTCCCGGTTTCTTCATTCAAAGTAACCGCAGTTCTGTATGGAGCACAAGAACTGTCAACTCTGCTGCATGGGACGTCTAAAAAGTTATCGACCTTTTATCACCGAAACCTCCTTCGAATTTTCTCATGTAATTATCATTTTCGATATTTGTATTTTAATTTCTTTGCATCGCATGTAGGACGCCACTACTTTGGATGGTCTGGAAAATTAGCATTCCTCGTAAGAAAAAGAAACAAAAAGCGACGCGTAAAACCCGGTTCCTGGTTCTCAGATCCTGGTTCTCAGAATGCTCAGAATGGCATCACGAAGTCATCGGCTCTTCAGCTTCGTGGGACATCCAAGGTACAACTATCCTTCAAAGTTTTCCTGGTGCCCATCATGCAGATGAGAAAATAATACGGTTATAGGATAGAGTAATCCAATATCAGTTGCTCGAGAAGGTGACGCGGAGGTGCCTGTGACACGAGAGAATACTGCAATGCTAGAGTAAAAGAATTGATGCACTTCGACATTATTTGCGTGAGATATGAGGATGCTGACATCTATTGGGACGATGCATTTGGATCAGACGTCATATTCGTTCAATGGAAAAGGCTACATCGTGTCTTTTGGAACAGAATATTTTGATATCATTGGCGCAGGAGAATAATGTTGTTGACCAACACCACATGATGACCATCAATAACATTATGATGCAGGAAAACCAATAAAGCGTAATCCTTATAGTTTATCTGTCTTAGAATTATAGCCTTCGTTTCCTGAACGAACAGCTTACTTTAGTGCAATTTTTTATCTTCCAGTTAAATACCGATTCTTCTCGTGAGACGGCTTCTGATGGGTACCGGCCCCAGACAGTTCATACGGGTGTAATATCGTCGAAATAATTTGGTATGACACATTTGTTCAATTGCACCGTGCCTAACACGTACATAAGCCAGCTTTTATTTATATATTAATACGCTTGTACCAACGTACATGCCGTTCCATCACGCTTCGCTATTTTCCACATGAAATTTGAGGTCTCGAGCGAAGTATCCTGTATACGAGTTGCATGTTTTGCTATAAAAAGCCAGTCTTGGCGGCACATTTTCAGTTTCCCTAATAGAGTTCAGACTACTCGCATCATCAAGAAGTAAATTGTTTCCAAGATTGGACTATTTCTGCCGTGAACCTTTAACCTCTGTCCAACACTTGAAAGGAATACTTCTCATGAGCTGGTTTATCTGAAGTTTGTTCATCTAAATTTCCGTGAAATTTTCTCGTGTCCAGCTAGTTTATATAAAGTACACGTCATGCAGCAGAGGAATGTACACGTTCTGTCTAAATTGAGCAAGTCTTATTCAATTTCATTTGGCAGTTTCTTTTTTCAAGTACAATAAGTCATTACCTATCGCACTACTTCACAAAGTCAGCACCACGTCTGAATTGCCACACAAAGACAACACCACGTCTGAATTGCCTCATAAAATCAACACCACGGCCTGAACTGCCTCAGAGAGTCAACACCACGGCCTGAACTGCCTCAGAGAGTCAACACCACGGCCTGAACTACCTCACAAAGTTTTGATGAGAAAATTAGGACACCATCCTCATTGCCGGGCTCTCAATCGCTCAATTTTAGTTTACCCAGTTAGCATTTAGTGAAAACGTGCCATTTTCTTCGGGTCTGGGAAAAGGTTTTAATTTTGTCTCGCTAAGTCTTCATGGTCGATGCTTCCCGCAAGAATGACTGCCAAGCTGATCACAGGGGCCTGGCACGTTATCACTCGACAGGCTGGAGTTCTGTGACCAATTCGTCACTTTGTAGCGTTCTGGTGATGCTCCTAAATAAATTTGATACCCAACTTACATGGGCTCGTGCATTTCGAGTAATTTTTGTAACTCATTATGTAATTGTAGTTTCTGTGTTTTTAGTGCCTGTTCTGCTGTTGTATTTTTTCGTCGATACTTGATCAAGAAATATTTTCGGTACAAACACTCAAAGTCCAACTTCAATACACATTTTGCGGATATATTTGGCATTCTCACACACCTAGTCTTAATTTTTTTTACCCTGGCGTCGATAATAATCAACTATCGATGAGGATTAAATTTTAGATAAAGACGCTTTTTATACTTCTCTTCTCAAAATTGAAGCTGCAGATTGCACGAGAACAGCAGCCTGTGAAGACCTTGACATATTCGTGAAGAAATTATTTTCTATGCCTTATAACCTATTCTTTTCTAACCTTTATAGGAGCCCTGCGATATCGTCGTATTACGCCCGGTTGGCTACCAAGTTCCCAAATGACTGGTATTTCTTCCCTTTGAGGTCCTTATTAGAATAGGATGTACATCCAATTATGGCCGGCATTCTTGCCTTATACTACGCGAACGCAGCTTCCCATCCCCAGGGGCTTTGATCCTGCTGGAACTCGTTTTAAAACTGCTGAGTTTCTTACGGGCAAATGTCCTGATCATTTATAGCCTGGTTTTTCATACTCCTCTCTGAATGAGCGTATTTTACAGACGTTAGACATCCGGAACAAGGCTCAAAATATTCGCCTCAAATTCCACCAAGAAAGTAAATCTGTCAAATGACCTCTAGATGCACAATGGAATCGCACAATACAGCGTACTGCTTCATAATGAAATGCTAGATGGCTTGAACACGCAGGGATGGTTTAGAAGTTATTAGACAAGGAAACACTGTCAGCCTCCACTCATACTTGGTAATGCGAGGCTAAAGCATTGCCGTATTTGTTCCTTGGCTTTGTTTACCCTCAGTGAAATGTGGAGTTCTTAAGTACTGTGTCGAGTAGGACTGATTTACCTTCCAATGAAAACATTTTTGGAAGCAACCCCGTCTTCTGGACTCAAAATGCGCTGATTTCGCATAATTATTCTCCCACGTGATTCCTTCTATTTATACATTTGTAAACAAACATTAAACATTTATTTACCACAAGTAATTTACATCAGATACAGGTTTACAATCAAATGAGGAATGACGAAGAACCGGGATCAGGATATATACCACACGTGGGCCTGAATAAGCTACAAGGCTTCTAGGGCAACCTATGGAGAAATGAAGGCAACCTGTATAGAAATACCTTCTGATCTTAATAGTTTGCCTCCCATTTACTTAATTTATTTTAGTATTGGTGCAATTTATAGTAAATATTCGCCTGCTAGTGTTTCCTTGGCAGTTATGTCAAGCATCTTTGTTTTTTGAGCGTGCGTCTTCATCATTAAAACAGATTGTTAAATTGGTTTCAAATTAAGAAATGTTTAGGTTTTGACGAAGGCTGTAAGTTCGTTCAAGAAATTCTGTACCTTTAGCATGGAAAGTTTAGAGATTTCATAATTTGACTGCTTTCATGGCTATTGCATTGTAGACTTGCGTATGATGTGCGTTGTGGTCTATGTATTATTTCCTATTATTTTCCGGCGAGGGTTATCGGGGTATGAATTGAAGCCAGCAAAACTGAAGCTCTTATCACACAGTTTAGAGTCATTTGATTTGAGAACCACTATTTTATATTCCTGCAGAGCCTTGAAGGTCTTGAAAGTTTATCCTTGCCCCTTCAGTGTACGGTACTTTTTTATTGATAAATTATGCTCATTCTAAGCTCTCTAGACAAGAAATTGACCATCTATTGTTTTTCGAGCACCAGTTATTCCCTACTCTCATCAATCAGTTTTTAAAACTATGACTGAAGTTCACATTTTATGAGCGTATTGAACGGTCATCTGTTTTCACTCAGAGCTGTAAAGGCTTGTTTACTAGTTACTCTACAACAATGGGACATAAGCAAGGCATCTCAGAATGGGGAATAGAGGCTACTACATCTGGTCTGGCTAAGGAATACGCAGTAGAGGAAGTAGTGGAATTCGGTAGTGTTTTATAGCGAACTGTAATGAGGGTCTGCTAACAATTGGAACAGTTTGCTAAATTTGACAATGCAAGTAAAATTGAGGTCGGAAGAAAATTCCAACCGATAATTACCCCCGCGGTGTGTCCCGGTTTTTTGATCGAAATCGCTCTGCATCAAGGAATGAACTATACGTCAAAACGTCAATGATGGCCCATTCTCTTCTCTTTCGGAACGAGCTCTTCGTTGGGAACTCCATGCAATGGATATGTGGAGCAAAGTGGTCCCTAAATCGGTTACCTATACGGCACGGTTACCCTGCATACTGTCCATCATCTCTCATGCACAGTCCTCATCCTCTAGCAAAGTTTCACACTCCGGTACTGTTACAAAAGTTCGTTCTGTTGCAATTTAGTTAGCTTCTAAATGTTTCTCAACATCTCATGAGATCCTCTTTTTCAATATTCAATATCAAGTGCCTATCCCACCGCTAAGTGTAATGTTTTTCACCCCGAATATATTTTGTGTCATGCTTCGCTTGCAACAATTCCTTCAAAGGCTCCCGTTTCTAAGTAACTGCAAAAGTCCATTGTCGCTCCATTTCTCTATCAGTTTTTTCCGCTCCTCCCTTGCAAAACTCGCTCAACACACTTCTACGTACAACACGCCTTTCAGTATCCCGCTTGAATCATCCCGCAATCCCTTGTCACCATTCCTCCCTTCTGTCGTGAAATGCGATAACGGTACACAAATTAACAAAACCTTTTAACTCTAGACAAGGGAACACGCATTGCAGGTTCCAAGAGAAAGAGTCTCAGCGGGCAAGGCAAAAATCCAGCAGATCTTCCCTAATCCCCTAAACCTGCTGCTCGAGGATAAAGAAAGGGTAAAATAAACGTCCGAACTGGTTCCTTTGAAAAAAATCATTTCATCTGAGAATGATTTCCCATTCGGAATCAGAAAAGCCGCTATTGGTTTCCGAAGCCTCATATTTTCTTCAGTTTAATCGGATTAGCGATGAAAATTGCCATCAAATTGTTCATCCAATCATCAGCAAAGCCAATCAAGAAATCTTTCCACTTGTTGAGGCTTGAAGTGTTGAAATATATAACGAATTCTTCCATGAATATTCCATTCAACTAATTATCTTTGAAATTTAGAGAAGCAACCGAAATTGGTTGTAATTGAATAGGCTATTCATGAAGTGTAATTTTATTTATGTTTATTAGCGTTACAGTTATGACGCTTTAATCCCAAGGTGACTTTCTACAGGATGTCCGAGAAGCAGCTAACCCTTGCGTTGATGAGTAAATAGGATACCAAATTGTAAGGCGTCCTATTGAAATGAGGCATCCGAATTAAAACAGTCAGTTACTTCTGCGCCTTAGAATTTCGTATATTATTTACTCATCAACGCAAGAGTCGGTTACTTCTGGGACACCCTGTATTTACAATCACGTCGCCTAACCCCAAAATGCCCTAAATGTCAGAAGGGGATGGACCCAGCGACGACTAATTTACAGCGCAGTATATTCACAAATAATACATTATATTAAAAGATGCTGCGACTTAACTATCGTGCAAATTGAAAAGCAAACCTTCAGAAAGATGGACTGAACAGACTCTTTCTCAGCAAGAAAGATTTCCACTTCTCTCACAAAGTTTAACTTCCTGACGCTGGACAATTTCACTAGTTAGTAACCGACATCTGTGGTCCGTTTGAATTGAGAAATTTATTTCAAATCTCATGTATTTTTTTTACAATGCTGTGACCTGCAATGAGAAAAAAATGATGTAAGAGAAACATGCATCTCATATCTGACGAATATCACGTATATGAGATCACTCCACGTCAAATCGATACGCCCGCTTCATTAGTATGAAATAGCAATTGTACATGAATACCCTCTTCATATATGGGACGTATGCTCGAGTGAAATAGTTATTATTACGATTCTGATTTGCGATCAAATGTACGCAGAATTAGGCTGTATTATTCAGCATCTTTATTTCAAGCATCGTGAGCAGCTGCCCTCCTTGCCCTCAAGGCAAGCAGTCCAGACAGCTAGATATCGAGAAAAGGATTTGCATGTGTATTTCGGTGCTGTTGTTGTCTAGTTACCCAGAACTGAACTAACATCGAATTATTTACGGAACATTTTTCTTTTATGATGGAATGTCGCGACAATTAAATCCTCAGATTAAGAGCGCAATCATAGCTAAACAAAAATACTGAAGGTACTGCCTCGCATCGGCCGCGACTCCTTGTACCTGGTGCAGCCAGGTGCTTAATGACAAGCTCCATTCAGTTTGAGCTCAAGAATATTTCATTGAACTGTTTTTTCTTAAATTTGAGCCCACCACGAAAAATCAGTAATCGCTCCAGCCTCACGTACAGCTCGATCCCCGGGATCAACGAGAAAGAAATCTTGTTAAAATTCAGCGCCTGGAAATCTACGGGATTTTTTTCCACGTTTCATTGCCTCTCGTTCAACAGGTTGGCTATGAAAATTGGTCCCGTTCAAAACGAGCTGCGACGGGACAAGTTTTTGTCAGCAAAACTGAGATGAAAACCACAACTCTCCCCTCTTTGTAACTTAGTTAAACTTCTTCGATTGCTGTAAGAGATATTGCTACGATTTATTGAAGGGGTTTTTCCTAACAATAACCTACGACCCAAAAAAGTGTCCTGGATAAATTCAAGTAGTCTTTTTTAGTGACAATGGGATTATGTTTCTAAATATAGATGAGCTCATTAATGTAAAGCGCTATCATTCCTTTGGGAATACGATTATTCAGCAATTAAATTTTGCGTCCGTTGCAGCATAAAATAAACACAGTAAAATATATTCATTAATTTACTGACAATGTAGTGCAGTAACAGAGTGCAAGTATATATATGAAAATACTACTTACAATACTTGATAAGACGCGTGCATTATTCACGTTCAAATATAACTTAAGCTCTTTACTCTTCAAATTGATACGTAATTTAAATTTGAATGTAATGTAACATTTATAGCTTGTCAATTACAATGAAGTGTTTATCCTACAACTTTTTATGATGCATAAAAGGCGTCCGCTGCTGAGCTTTTCTTCTCCGGTATCTTGGTACTTCTGACCTTTTAATTTATCACTTATTTCGAATCTTTTCCCTGCTGCTTAATGCATGATATGATTACATAATTTCATCAACGATGCGCTACCTTTTATTCACATGCAGAGACTCATTTTTATTCGTTTATTCTCAAGTGAACGTATGAAAACGGATGAAAGCTCTCGATCTGACGTGAGGTCTCCCATGTCTGAGTGACTGAATTGCCCCGCTTTTCCTGGAGGTTTCCAATGAGCGACTCAATGGCTTTCTATGGTACCAGGACTGCGCCTTTCCGCGCTTTACGCTCTAAAGTCGTCATGCTGAATTTCTAGGCCTGAAATGCATGCTAATATCCGGCACCGTCGCCTTGGAATAAGAAGCTTGAGTAGTAAATTTTAAAAGGCTCTCCAGAGCGGCCCTGGCCTCGTTACAGCACCTTGCTGTGTTAAGGAAGGGCTAGGAATATTTCCAGGCAGTGGTATTTTTGGGATGATTTTCTATCAGTCGTGAAGTACATGCTCATTGCAAAATATGTTATTTCCTACGTTCGATAAAATTTTCGCGACAGAGCTTAACGTGATTCCATTAGTGATGAGTACTATTTTTTTTGTCTAAGATCGTTTTACTTTAGACGCTGAATCCTGGTATCTCTTCACATTTTTTGGATTTAGCTCTCGTTAGCTAAATACGGAATATTTTTCTTACACCTTCGAATTTCATGGTTCAAATTTTATTGTTTCAAAAATTCTTACTCTGTTTGTATTTGTTCAGCTCCCTGAATAACGCTTCTGATATAAGAACAAAGTTTAATATAAGCGCCTAGGTATAGTTTTCCCAAATTGAGCATTAGTTTTTGCCTAAAGCATTAAGTTTTGGTGACTTCTCTTCTACATTTAATTTTTCCATAACTTACTCTGCACACAGTAAAAAGTAAATAAACAATCAGTCACTCACTAAAATCAAAGCTTGCAAATACTATACGTATCAAACTACGAAAATAAAGTATGAACAATAGGATGACCGTGAGCAGATGAAAACTTTCGATGAAGGTCACTGAATAATTGAAAACCCTTTTCCTTTTTCCTTGTGCCGAATAGAAATCTGGGATTACCGACCAGCAAGGTCGAGGACTAGCACTGCTCATGCGGTGGTCCGTCGTAAGTCGATCAAGTGAGCTTGGAATTTGGGCACGGGGTGCACAACCGCCTCCGCAGGACTAGTCCGGACAGAAGTTCTATTATCGCCTAATAATAAATTAGTGCGCTGGGCAAGCAATTGCCTACAGAGGATTCTCCTGATTTTCAGAATTCTGCATCGTGGGGCTCCTAGTTCACAGGATATTTTTGGAGCAATCACTTCGCGCTATTGACTCGCAATTCGCGTTAGGACGCAGCAGTTTGTTGTCAGCTTTTTGTCAGAGTTTTGAGCTCAACCGTTTGATGCTAATTGCAAATTGGGATTCTTCTAATAGTTACTTGACTTCTATAGAACATCAGAAACTTGACAACGATCCTAAACTGCCTATTTTTTTGAAATTTGAAGAGGGTTGCGCCTGCGAGTTTTCTTTTATTGTTACCCAATTCCCTTTGAGCCCGGAAGGTCTTTCTTCAATCTATTCATTTTCTTTGAAGTACTTCTTCGTTTGCCTAATACGCGATTCCTATAAATCCTGCGATCTACAGCAAGACGATATCAACAGTACGGCAAGCATAAATGCAATGGTGACCAATCAATGCAGAATAATCCCCATCGACTAGTTCAACAGGTAGAGATACATACATTTACGTAAAAATACGGACACATGCCTAATTAGTTGTGGACCAATTTTATTATTTGAAATTTATTGATGAAAAACTCTTAGAATTGCTAGCAAGATCAAAACAATATCAATATGAAAACTTAGAAGTAGAGTTGTATAGAGTTTCTGAATATGAAAACTGAGAAGTATAGTCGTCAATTTAAGAACTGAATTGTGCCATAGTCATGTTAAACTTTACTCAAGATACGTGCATCAACTTTCTAAACACCTTTCAAAGAAACGTTGTAATTATTATCAATACTGCTGAATTTAGTACACATGGCTTTGGGAAGAAACTTGGCGTTGTAGATTACAGAATTATTTTTAAGGAAATTTAATTTTAACACAGGAGAGTTGCTTTCATTTTCAAATAATTTCTACTGCAATGCGCGTTAGCGTATTTTGAATTTTTGAACCGAAAAGCTATAATATTCCAGTGCACTTAAGCAATTAAATGCTGTTATTTTTTGAATGCAGTAAACTAAAAATGTGAACAAAATGAGCAATGGATGTGCAAATTTACGGATTACGCAGCATGAAAGCGATGGATTTGTCTCAAGTGCTGCAGAGAATAATATTTCAGCTAGAACTTATGAAAATCATGTCATGAGCTGAACCAGATAACGGTAGCCTTAGAAAATGTCATCACTTCTAAGGGAACTAGTTCGATAATAGCTACATTAGCAAAGGCTACCTCAGGTTTTCACATTAACTTTTCACATTAACTTTTCAAAACTCCTTGGAGTTCAGACTCAACTTTAATCGAAGTATGAACCATTCAAGCCTATAACTCGCAAAGCATCCTTCAAGGAAGACTAATTAACGGTCGGTGCAAATTAACCTGTGAGATTAAGGTATCAGTTTAGCGTAAATGAAGGTCATCAAACGAAAGTATGATGGACGGTCAGAAACTGGCGGCGCTTACTTGTCAGCTTTGTATGCCTCTGGCCGTAATTCACCGAACTTAAGGATTCCAGGCAAATTCCAAACTTCCATTAACGGAAGTCTTTCTAATTTCTCTCGGCTGTAACCTCGAAGAAAGATTCCATTGACGTCTCATTTAGGAAGCGCTTTCATCGGCTAATGAAACTTATCGCATTCAAAAAAGGATTATTTTCTGTCTGGAATGAAGGATAAAGTTAATGGTCTGGGAATGGGAGCAATAATTTAGGGCACAATTACGAAAGAAGTGAAGCGCCAGAAGGAGAGGCAATCAATCCAAAGTTGAAAATTGCTGTGGCTCCTTTTTTTGGCTGCAGGAAAAGAACTGGAAATCTTCTTTATAAGGCAAATCGTTTGGAATCATCACATTCAATGCTTTCCTTCACACTTGCAAAAAAGACTTCATAACGTCTGAGCTGGTAGCCCTGAAAATTGATGGAAATACCTCAAGAATACTGTTTTTCATGCGATATTCGTCAGTCACATGGAGCGTGATAGTAGGAAATGTTACGACTATGTGACATTCTAAGTGAAGTGATGCATTTACACACATTAGCTTCAATTGCGCATGACCAACGCATTGCTGATACATTTGTGACGAATAATATGTATATTTTTGCGAGCGGTTCTGATTCGTAGTATGACACGCTTAGATGAATATGTATATTTCCATCTTCATTTTTGGCCTGCCGGCGTATAGTGGTCCTTACTCGTGACGTCACGAGCAGTCAATCCATATTGCTAAAGAAATACTTTCACTGACCTGAGCTTAAGATTTCAGAAGATCAACTGGCAAAAGGTTTGTTTGACTATACAGCTAACTTACAAAAACGTTTAACTCGTCGCAGTCATACTTTTTCCCCTCCGGTGAAGATAACCAATTACTTAGCGGCGATTTGTGTTCTTGAGCGGTTAAATATTTGTCTTGTAATTTTACATGCCTCCTCTAAAAAGTTAGACTGAATTTAACTATGCTCGGGCAAACAATGATATGAATGTTAGACGTCGTTTTGCTCCCTGAGCCAATACTCAGATGTGAGCTTTTCTTAACTTTTTCCTCTGGTTGGTATTTTTCAAGCGATATTTTTATTTTCCTACCACGCCCGTGCTGAAGGTTACGTATACATGCATACATACATGGTGAGCGCACACCTAATGGGTGTGCTCTTGCTTGCAATTTGTTTCCTCAGGTACCAGATTACACTGGCAAAAATCAGCAGGATAGTTAAGTGCAGAGACAGATCTTAACGTGAATTTCTTGCATGAAAACCGAATGAAATAAAAAGCGCGTGCTGCTATTGGAACCTGTTCAAGATATATGTCGTCACATGCGTACGTATTAATTTTCAGAGTTGAAAGACATGACTTTTTATACTGATAGTTTTTCCGCTTTCCTCTAGCTTTCAGTATTTTTCTGTGGTGCGCCGCAGCATTTTGCAGTCGTACTCCGAAATTCAATCTCATTGCTTTCCTCACATTGCTGACAATAAGCCGCCGCTCGAACGTCCGAATTAAATGTATTTTTCAGCAACTTCTCCTCCAGCCCCTACACTGTTAGAGCCAAGCACAAAAGAAGTGTACCGAGGGATACAAGTAAGCGAAAGAATTAAAATTTTCATAAAGTGAGTAAAGACTTTGGAATTTAATTCTTACAATATTAAACCCACTGATTTCAATGCGCCAAATGAGTATTGTAGCGTACCAAATCATTAGCATTGTTCACTGTTAAACGTATTTTGGAAAGCCTTGGAGAATTGTGAGTCCTACGTAAGAAATGGCAAGATCAAACACTTATGTACCATATAATTAATATATATAATTAATGTTAAGTGAACAAGAATTTATCTTAGAATGTTCAAACAGCGATAATAGGACAACAGGGTGGTGGATAAGTATTAATAAGACAACATTTAACAAGAATAATAGTTTTTCACTTAGCCTTTATTAGCTAAAACTACTTGCAGGCGAAGCTTGTATGAAGAAATAAGGGTTTTGCTGAAGTCCAGAGTTATTTTCTCCCATTCATCATAGAAGAATTATTCAAATTCAGCCAGATTTGGTTTCCGCATCCCAAGTTGAATCTTCAACTGCTTCCAGACATTTTTAATTGGATTAAGATCTATGGATTGTGTAGGCCAGCCTAAGACCCTAACCCTCTTAATACGGAGCCAATCTGACGTGTATTTTGACTTCTACTGAGGGTCGTTCTCCTGTTGAAACGCCCATTTAGTGCTTTTCAACTCGAGCATCTGAACAGAAGGCATCGAATGATCAGATAAAATTTCGCAGAAATTGGTCGAATTCATTATTCTTTTTATGACATGGAGTCGTCCTGGCCCTGCAAAGAGAAAACAACCCCACAACATAATGCTTCCACTACCATGCTTCAATGTGCGCAGGGTGTTCTTTCGTTACATGAAAGTATTCGTTTTTTTCTAAACAGTCCTAACGTATGCATTACCGAACAGGTCATTTTGTCTTATCTGACCGTTAATTATTACCAAAATAGTCATCTCTTTCGTTGATAAGAGCATTTACATGCAGCAATCGAGATGCAACATGTTCTTTCTTCAGCAGTGGGACTTTTCGAGAAGCGTGTTTCTTCGGGTTTTCTTTACGCAGAACATTGTCAATGGTTTTCTTCGATTTGTTCACCCCTGCTGATGAGAAAAGTTCTGCTAATTCTCAGCGAGATATCTGAGGGTCTTTCTTAACCATTGTGACAATTTTATATCAATCTCGTCCTGACAGTTTACTTGGAGCACCCGATCGTACTTTATTGACCACAGTCCCTTCAGATTTCCATTTCTTTATAATGGCCGGTACAGTACTAATAGGAAGAGAGTATTTCCTGGAAATTTTCCTGTAACCGTTACCAACCTTGTGTTCCTTTATAATCATACTACTCACTCGAATACTGTATTCCTTAGATTTTGGCATCGTGGGAATTCTGAGACTTGTTACTTGGTCAGAGTCTATTACCTCACTGAAAACTAAGCCGGTCAATTACGCTTCTATACTACGTAGAATGTTTTCCAATTTGCTAGAAAATGGGAGAACAAAATTTCGGGCATTTTGAACATGCTGGTGGTACTGAATTGATTAATTCGATGATTTTAAACTTTGTTACCAATGCTTTTTTGCCGCTCTGTATTTTTATTTCAACTGCTAATTGAACATTTTCAAGTAAATCCTGGTTCACTAAACATTACCTAATGTGCTTGAGCCTGCACTCCCTTACGTAAAACTCGCAATCCTCCGAGGTTTTCTGAAATATATTTACTAGCGAGAAATGTAAATTATTTGGTACGTAATGAACACCTATTTTACCCAGTGTACTCTCGGACAGCATGGCTGATTCCTGACTAACTGCCGAAGAAACTTCATCTCCTGCCATTGAACAGCGCACGCTGCAGAAATGTGAAACTCAATTACGAGTCTAAAGTCAACTTTTCATCGGAAGTATTAGAGAAGGTACTATGGCAGACGGAGGCTACAAGACCCAACCGCTCTCGTGCTGAAATTAATCGGCCATCATCGCGGTCGTAACGATAACCGTAACGTTAAATGATGCTGCTGGCGTACACCATTCGCTGCATCGCTGGAGTCACTGACTCTGTGACTCTGGAGAAAGTTTAGACTTTCTATCTATCAAGTCGAGTCAGGGCGCCGACTAAAACATCCCTGTAGCTCAGGCAAATCCTTCTCCTGGGTGCTTTCATTAAAACAGGGAGGACAGGTCGAGTTGCGGCAATGACTGAGTTGTATTTATGTTCCCAATTAAAACTCGGTACAGTATTTTTCGTAGTTTCTTGACCTCTTTCGCCAAGTTCGCTAGCCACAGCACGGTGGAGCGGCAGCTAAAGCCGCTTTAGGGACGGACGTTGCTTTCGAGAACAATTACTACCTAGATCTGCAGCGGCCACTGGTCAAATTCTCTGCCACAGAGATAATCTGCACAAAACTACCACAATACGTCAGGCTACTACCATCGCTGTATTGCTGTGAAGAACTGCCTGAAGTCTCCGGCGCAACCGAGGTAAATTTTAATAGGCTTTTACTGGTCAAGTCATACTACGCGGTTATAACTTCTCATTAGTTTGTGACTTTGAGTATCTTTGGATAGGTAGTTTAGAATAATTCAAGTTTAATAAACCATCTGAGGTTTATTACAAAATACGAAATGCTGTGAGATTTATGTCCTCTTGGAAACCACAAGCGGCTAAACCAACTTGCTGATTTTATCTTTTCCAAAATTTCGACCAAACTTTTAATTCAGTGGCTCTGAGGAGAGAATAACACTTCTGCCATGATGAATACATTAACATAACAGGAGCAAGTCTGTGACTCGTATCGTAATTTCTATCATGATTGTCTTTTTGAAACTAGAGTGGATGTGTCACTAGCTGCTCATTACGACACAATGTGAACATTTCATTCGCGTTAAAACGTAATGCCCGTATCAAAAATTTTTAAAGTCTGTTGCTTGTATTTTTGTCCATTAGTGAGGAGTACCACTTATATTTCAGTATATTACCAAAATTCATCGCTCGTTGCAAACTGATTTTGAGTGGCCTTTGATAAGTGGGCGAGTGGTGCTATGAGACCGAGAGACTTCCATTAACGCTGCGATATATTATGGCTATAGCCCACCCACACTATATGCCTCCGTCATTAAATTGCGACGCACTATGATCAATTTACCGACGCTAAAGCAAGTCTGCGGCCAATAATGAGCTGCGGGCTGGAGAGTACTTGCCTTTATCACGAAAGAGTCCAGGCTTTCTTACACTGCTGCACGTTTTATATTTCTACGAAATTTTGTTAACTCAAATGGAGGATCAAATTTCAGTTGTTAAAAGTGTGTTTCATTCGTAGGACTGGGATTTTTTGTTTTACGAATTTTCATTTTTTCTTTATATTGGTTATCATAAATGAACACATGCATGGGATGCACTTGGAAATATAAATTAGCCGTGCACGGTGATAATCATATCGATATTCAAGGTTAAATGCATCGATGCTTAGCCTTATTGAGCCTTATAATTCTAAGGTATGTATATGTGGTGGTGTTCTCTACTTCTAAAAAGAATAACAGTAATACATGAGGTACCCATCTGGCCACAACAATCTCCTGCAACATATCAATGTAATAGTATTGCATGAGGTACCCATCTGGCCACAACAATCTCCTATAACATATCAATGTAACAGTATTGCATGAGGTACCCATCTAGCCACAACAATCTCCTAAAACATATCAATGTAACAGTATTGCATGAGGTACCCATCAGGCCACAACAAGCTCCTGAGATTTAAGTTCCAGGATCGCTGCCCTCGCGTGAATCTAATCACAGCGGCCAGGTTTTTAAGCCGCGACAGCGAACTTGCTGGGTGGAAAAATGAGGACGAATTCAATCGTCAATTTATACAACAATTATGTGCTGCCGTGGGAAGTAATTCTGGCAATTGCTGCAAAAATATTTTGCTTCTGAATCCTGACTCCAACATGCGGACGTGAGGCAGTCAGAGCTACAATTACGATGAAAAAACTGAATAAACCAAATGGGGGAGCGCCAAAATTTCGAGTACAAACGAATGTTTCGATTACTTTTGGCAATGAATTTATTTTCCATCGCTCATTTGATTAATTTTTAGAATTAATGAGAGAGGAATATGGTTCACACATTAATTGGGAATGTCGTTATTTCTAAATGACTTCAAATATTTAAAATTCTCTGAATCTTTTCAATTTCTTTCTTAAAGCTGTGCTGTCTCTGGAACGCTCAGTATGTTATACCTTTATATGATCTATATTACCTAAATATGCAGTATCACACTAACTTGTGGACAAAGCTCATACTTGCATGAACAGTTCTCAGTACGACTAGAGAGCGGCAGACCCAAAAATCAGCAGCATACTTTATGACGTCAGAAATTAAGACTAATTTCGAGGTTACGAGACGAGATTGTATTAAATTTAAATTTGAACTAGCAGGTTCGTGTACCGACGCTAAAGGCCACTTTCAGGCTTGTATTTTGATCGTTGTCGAGTAACTCAACTCAGTACGTTCACAGGATACCGAGGCGGAGGGGCTGAGAGCTCACTTCTGTGACACCTGTACCTCTTGTGATGTGTTCCAGCCCAAACGCGAGGTAAGTACCAGAGTGAACTGTCCAAGAAACCAATAGTATCTTGAGCGTTATGCCTCCATGATCAAACTATGATTTCCTTGCTGCCCTTCTACATCTCAAGGTGAGGTCCTGTTAACCCAGTCCGACTCCCTTGCCGGACCTTCTGTAAATACTTAATATTTTAACCGTCCAATCGTAGATTTCCTTGCCGGATAGTTGGTTGTAACTGACGAGGCGGTGAAAAAGTTCAACTGGGCACTAGAGTAGCAATACAATGCTCCTTTTTGTATGCATAACGGCACGCACAACAAGTTTCTCAAGCGCAAGTGAACGTGCGAAAAGTGCAACGTGGTGTCGAATGGCGAATGATTCTCAAATCAATCCATCTTCACATTGCTCACCTAAACATCAGAACACTACATGGCGTCTGTTGATGAACTTACCGATATACTTATTTAGCTTACAGTACAGGATATGTACGTCACCGTGATCGATATGCAGTAAGCCAGAAGGGTTTTGTGAAATTTTCAGTGAGGTTGAAATCATGATATGAATGCCTGCAATGATTCTGTGACAGCACAATATTTCTTTTAGCTTGTGCATTTAAAATCCAGATGCAATTCAAACTTTTTTGCAAAGCATCTCTTCCTTTCCGGTGCCTCTAGACTAAATCTCACTGTATAAAAAAAGAGAATGGCACGCTTTCCGTAAGAAAGTCGTGAAGCGTCGCTATTTTTAATTGTGTGAGACACCTGCCGTCAGACTTGATATATCTCACCGCAATATGAGTCTTCAGTGTGAGGTCCAAAGAGCATTTCTTTAAGAAAGTTCGAAATTCTCGCGTTATATATATAGAGCCATGACCTCGGAAGGGAATTACTTTAAAGAGCCAAGTCCCAATTTGAGCGCTCGTGACACCGTCAAGGAATTTATGAAATTTGGAGGGCGCCTCCCACAGATATGTCAAGAAAAAAGCCGCGGGCGCCTTAAAATCATGGACAGAAAACGTCTTTATGGAACAAAGACCTTCAAATTCAGGAGCTGAGTAGTAAAGCTCTTGAAAGGTATTGCTTGTGAGCGGCTCTACGACGGACTGAAAATTTTCTATTCGCTGATCGTTCGTCCTACGAAATTTTTTGGATATTGGCCATGATTTTTAGCGATGTATAAATGGATGAACATATTTTACTGCCTCTTTAGTCTTACTTCGTCTGAAATCATCCCTAAAACTTTATTCGTAACATGATCAAATTAAAATAAACGAAGCAGTGTGACGTACGTATTTACTTAACGTGTTTCATTAGAACGTTTGCAAAAGGAGTACTACAAAAAATTTGTGAGTCAAATATTGGCTTAAACTGGAAACGGCTATCATTCTGTTGGATATTTTCAACCGGCTCAAAGAAGAAAATAAATCGAACGGAAAAAATTGAATTAGAAAGTTAAGATGTACCACCCATAGCTTATATATTCTTATAGCACATTCACGAATTTACCTCTAAATATACCAGGAGAAATCGGCATAAATTTTTTCGAATTCATAAAAATCTCTGAGAACTTTCATAATCCCGAAGCGACATGTCAGAAATCGACTTTTTATTGTTGCTCGTCGAGTCTGAGACTGTGGTCTCTCCTTCTAGTAGCAACTGTGGCATGTCGGGGCAGACTAGGCCTAGATTGTCTACATGTTTGGGCAGGCTATACCTAGATATTGTCTGCATGTCTATGCAAACTATACCTAGATATTATCTTCATGTCTGGGCAGGCTAGACCTAGATAATACCTACATTTCTGGGCAGATAATACCTAGATTATTG
>VOMN01073789.1:0-10765 GCA_014899125.1 Orchestia grillus | reverse complement strand
TTATAGCGTTGATGCCGCCGTCGTGTTCATCAAAGACCTCATGAAGCCTTCAACGATATCTGTGAGCAAGGAGGGATACATGGAGGGTACAAGGAGGATACATTTCAAATTGGTGAGGTGTAAAAGTGGTTTTAAGTCTGTCATGTTCTGGGGCGGTTTCAACTGCGCAGAAGTAGGTCTCTTAGTTAAGGCATGTATCAAATCAAACCGGCACGGCTACATTGAGCTGCTAGATGTCCATGTATGGTCATTGATCACAATATGCAAATGAAGAACGTTGTGTTGCTTTGATTATCTTTCAGAATTGCAACCGCCTGATGCATCAGGATAGATCTGTCATTAATTTTCATGACAGTCTATTCAGGATATGTTGAGTATTTAGATTGGCCAGCTAAGTCCCCTGACTTGAGCTCAATAAATAGTTTATGGGACCACCTAGAACGTCAAGTTAGTCGTCGAAACGATCGTCTGCGTGCTGTGGCCGCGCTACGAGATCAATTGATGTAAGAGTGTTTTTAAATCGATCAGATGTAGGAATGGTTTTAAACCGATCAGGTATAAGAGTGGTTTTAAATCGGTCAGGTATAAGAGTGGTTTTAAATCGATCATGTGTACATTAAGACGCTCGTTGACATAATACTTAACAGAATTGCCGCCATTGTTTATGATGGTAGAGGTTCTACACCATATTAGAGACTGGTGACTACACCACATTAGAGATTGGTGACTACACCACATTAGAGACTGGTGACTACTTCATATTAGAGACTGGTGACTACACCACATTAGACTGGTGACTAATTTTTTCCGGGGAGCTTTTATTACATAAAAAATATATTACGATACAATATAATATACTATGATATGATATAATGTGATAAAATATAATATAACATAATATAATGTAATATAATAAGATATAATATAATATGATATGATACAAACAATAAAATACAATTATTTATACTAATTTATACTATAATACCACAAACTTTATATAATAAGTTGTCACACAAGTTGCATAAAATAATTTGCAACTAATGTCACAGGGTGTGAAGGATTTATTCATGTACAAATAAATACTGCTGGAAATAAAGTATAATTTATTTCTATCACAGCAAGTATAAACAGAATGAACGAGACAGTTACCTGAAGGCAATTAGCGTAACATAAAAGTCGTATTTAAGTATTTTTTGAAAATACATTTTGCAAACACCGTCGAAATTATTCAGAAGTATAGTGATTAAAACGCAGTGTAAACTTTTTGCAACTGGTGCAACCAAACTAACGCACAAAATAAAAGCAAGCAAAAGCAAATAATAAAATAAAATATAATTTAGGTTCACTGTGCTGCATACCATAGCAAGGCTAGTTACACTAGTACGACTAGTTGGGCTATCTGTGCTGGTTCTAGACGTAAAATTACATGAAGCTGGTTATACCAAGTACATATACTATCGAGGCTATTCAGGGCATATATTAATTTTTACTTAATAACCCTCTTCATCTGCGTCTCAAATTGTAAGTATTTGGTAAATATGATGCAGTAGTCATAAACTACTCACAAAATACAGAACATACAAATATATTTAAAATATATGCGAAAAAGCTGGCAGATGCCTGTTATCTTTCGTTTTTTTGCAAGGCACAGTAGCGTAGATCCACATGGTAATCATGTAAACGTCAGTGCTGACGTGTTGTAGATAATCACATGTTTGTCAGTGATAATGTACGCTCGTAGACCATGCATCGACATATAAAAGCAAAAATGAAAATACTCTTACAAAAACTGAGGGGTGCACCAGCAGTAGGGTCATCCATTAGTTACCTGAAGTATGCAGCAGCAGCATGGTCATCTGTTAATCACCTTAATATGTACTCGTAAATGTAGATATCCGATTATCAAGACCAAGCAGGAAATTTGATCGACGAACTGATAGAATTCACGGTGAGTAACAGAATTAAATGTGATTAAAAACCGAGATCGATATCCTTTAGGATAGTAAAAATAAGAAGAGAATAGACGGCCGACAAAAGGTTTGAGCTTATGACCTGTGAAAACGTCAAACTTTATAAAGGCGAGGCGGCATAAAACTATGTTATTGCGACCGAAAAACTCTAAGATTTCAACGCATGCTTTGCATTAACAAGAACACGTTGTCTGCATGTTGCAAGAGCGTGAAATGTTCCCAGGGTTAAATGTCCCCAGTGAGGGTTGAATGTTCCTTGTGAGGAATGTTCTCATTAAATGTTCCCACTGAGGAATGTTCTCATTGAATGTTCCCAGAGAGGGTTGAATGCTCCCTGTGAGGAATGTTCTCATTAAATGTTCCCGGTGGGAGTTGAATGTTCCCTGTGAGGAATGTCCTCATTAAATGTTCCCAGTGAGAGTTGAATGTTCCCTGTGAGGAATGTTCTCATTAAATGTCCCCGGAGAGGGTTGAATGTTCCCTGTGAGGAATATTCTCAGTAAATGTTCCCAGTGAGGAATGTTCCTATTAAATGTTCCCAGTCAGGAGCGAGATCTCCGACCCCTTCCAGCGAAATTGCACGAATCATCAGAGACAGACAAGGACAAAAAGAATACACGAGGTCAGTCTGATGAAACTCGCGTAAACTTAAATTACATCTACTATCAGACACTGTTTCTGGTATTGTTTTGAATGAACTAAAAAATATTTATTCATTTTTTAAGTATTTGTGCTCCCCTCACGGTGGTAGTTGAGAATCTTAAAGCCTTCCCATTGAGATAAATTTTCTTGCTGGTGACCTTTAAGAAGTTTTCTAATACCGAAAGTTGAGGGATTTTCTCTGCTGTTAAAGAACTGAAATTCGTATTTTATTTACTAGGAAATTATGGTTTGTGTTGTATTTTTACATTTTAAATATAAGAAGTGTTGAGTCTTATCAGACGATTGCTAAAATCCTATAAAAACTTGGTAACTCTATTTGTAACAGGGAACATAAATTTATTTCTTCGTTTAATGATATGGCAAGTCATTTTCATACCATTTAGCTCTCATCACGTTTACCGTGGATGGGAAAATTTTTGGACGATGATTTTTACACATAACATTTTCTTAGCAGCCAAGGATCGTAGAATATAAAACTAGGCGTCTGCACTTCGTTATTTAACTCCAATTCTGGCCAAGTTTCGCTGTTCTTTCATACGTCATATTTCATCGCAGCAACGAAAACTGTGAGATGCATTCGCTGCATTGTGATGCCAAAAAGTCATCACATGCTACGAAAAAATTTCAGCAGGCATTATGAAGCTTTTTCGGTCGTACGACTCCTAGAAAAAATACAAATTTTTGATTAGTTCTTCTACATGCACAGGCAAATTAAGCGCTTGTGAAGCTATCGTCTCTGGACATTTTCTTGGTGGAGGTATTGCATTCATCCGCGAAGGAGAACAATAAGGTTTTCATTCGAGTGGACGCTGTCCTTCGAATGAAAGATGGAAAACAGTCGCTGAGGCGATCATTAAAATCGCTGTCGTATTTCGAGTTTCTTATTCGAAGCAAAAGTTCCCCTGAGAACTTCCTAGTCACTTTTCCCTACGATTTCCCTAGAGCAACTCTGGTTCTAAGACCGACTCTGATCTCGTCTTCCCTTTTCCCACCGTTCTTATTCATATTTTCGGTGGTCTTTCCAGATACGTACTTTTCCCCAGCCAGGCAGGGGCTGGAATGCCGCCTCTTTTGGAATGAACTCTCACGAGGACTGGACTTGCTAGCTCGGGATCGATTTTGGTCCCTGCATTTAACAATTTTTTCGCACATCAGAATCAGCACAGACGCTGCAATTCCTACGAGAAACAACGCAAAAGCGCTGATTGTTTTATCGAAACCGAGTGCCTCGAAGGCACCAGAGCCTAAGGGGTCACAAGACGTTGCGTAACCGATGCCCATAAGAAATGGCGATTTCCTAAAGCGAACTTCGTCTTCCGGATCAGAATTTTTGAGCCCATGTGAACTGATGTTTGATTTATCTGTGCCGTTCACTTCTTGAGTAGCTCTGCTAATTGAGCGTGTTCGCTTGCTCATGAGCGCAGAGTAGTCCTCTTGCGTTGAGCTAGTGAGTGTGTTGTTGATTTTTGCAGTCATGGCGGCTATCGTAAGTTTGCTGACGTTAACTGTTTCCTGGAAACGAGAGGCCTCTCCTGGAAAGTTTTTGTCGAATTCATATCTCCGCAAGATGTTATCCTTATGTTTCTTTACAGCCGTGTTCTCAAGATTCGTGTCTATTTCGTTGGGTGTCTTCGAGGAACCTTGTGAAGTTGACGTAGAATTGTCAACATTTTTCTGAGTTTCGTAAAACAATTGTCTGAAAAACGCGTTGTGCTGAATCTGGGCTGTTTTGAATTCATTGACCGGATCCAAGTTTTTTTCGCTCCGCTCTTCGTGATCTTGTGATTCAGATTCGCGATTCAAAGTCCCAAGGTGATTCCACTGCTGCCAGATGCGGTCAATGGAGCCAGACATCACCAATTTTCGTATTCTGAAACGCCGAAAGAAACGAATCATGAAATCTCATCTCATATAATTTTTCCTTGTGTGTTCAATTCTTTGATTTCAATGCCAATTCATTTCAAAGATGGAATATTTTTCAAAGGAATTAAGGAATTGAGTGATTGTGGGGATTTTGATATTCGACGATCAATTTTTCGATCAAACCAGGCTGCCCCTAAATCGTTGGGTCACTATTTGAAATCCCATTTTCGAGCCTCTGTGATTTTTTTTATTTTCTAATATATATCCAAAGCCACAGAAAATATTTAATTCTCTTTAGACCCAATGACCCGTAACCATGATGAGATTAAAAAACCCTTATTTAATTGCTAGAGATGAATTTTGAATTTCTCTGCAATGTTATTACTGAAGAGTGTGCAAGGTTATAAGTATGAGAACATGTGAGATGATCAAGGTTTTAGCAGTATGCAAATATATATATTAAAAAATAATAGCACCCTCATGATGTCAAAAATGACGGTAAAACTCAATTCAAATGACGAAATTTTTGCATCACTTTAACCCAGTCTCGCTGATAAGAAATACGGACCTGTATATCTGGACACAAGAATTTTCTCCTATCTATTTCCTTCAGAGCTTGCTAAAAATTGTTGCCCACTCAATAAATATATGTAAACTAAGTATTATTTTATACTCAGTGTATGGACATCCCTATAGTATATGAACATCGGTGTAGTATATAGATTTCAGCGTAGTATACCGACGTCTGTGTAGTTTATAGCCATCAGTGATGTGCGTATATATCAGCGTAGTATATAGATTTCAGTGCAGTAAACAGATCCCAGAGTAGCACATATATACACAGATGCAAGTATAGCATATAGATGTCAGTGTAGTGTATAGATATGAGTATAAATTATAGATGTCAGTGTAGCATATAGATATGAGTATAGCATATAGATATGAGTATAGCATAGATATGAGTATAGCATAGATATGAGTATAGGATACAGATGCCAGTGAGAGTCAGCTGATGACAGACGGAGGTGCAGGGACGCGAGTAAAGTTTGCGCCTACGCAGCAGACAATATTCATCTAAAATGAGGATGATCGAATTAATCGTCGTTAAGAATCCAACAACTCTCCTAACATTTATTCAAAACAAGAACAAGTTAAATGACTCATCACTCAGAACTCAAAAAGTCTTGCAGCAGGAACTCAAACGAAGACGAGCTAAGAAAACGCCCCCTAATGCCACCCCAACTCACATAAGATCAGTTCACCACAGGCATGCACAATGCACACCACTTACATCTTGCAACTCACATAAGATCAATCCGACACCGGAATTCACGGCGCACGCCACTTACATCTTGCAACTCGTATAAGATCAATTCGACACTGGAATTCACGGCACAAGCAACTTACATCTTGCAACTCACATAGAATCAATCAATTCACCACCGGAATTCACGGCGCAGGCAACCTATATCTTGCAACTCACACAAGATCAATTCGACACCGGAATTCACGGGGCACGCAATTTACATCTTGCAACTCACACAAGATCAATTCGACACCGGAATTCACGGCGCACACAACTTACATCTTACAGCTCACATAAGATCAATCCAACACAGGCATTCACGGCACAGGCAACTTACATCTGGGAACTCACATAAGATCAATCTGACACCGGCATTCACGGCACACGCAACTTACATCTTACACTCACATAAGGTCAATTCGACACCGGAATTCGCGGCGCACGCAACTTACATCTTGCAACTCACATAAGATCAATTTGTCAACGGAATTTTTTTCACGGCGCACGCAACTTACATCTTGCAACTCACAGAAGGTCAATTCACCACAGGCATGCACAATGCACGCAACTTACATCTTGCAACTCACATAAGATGAATTCGACATCGGAATTCACGGCGCACGCAACTTACATCTTGTCGAGGGGCCTCGAGAACGGACTTCTTTTCTTATAGCCGAGGTGCTGACCGTCCCTGAAGAGGCTATAGGAGTGGTGTCTCATCGAGCAGTTGGTGCGAGAGGCGAACTGAAGAGGGATCGAGTCGAAGATGAGCGCGCCCTGCAGGAGGTATTTCTTGTTATGTTGTGCAGAGACGGCCAAAAAAATGTAGTTACTGTTTTTCAATTGAATAAATTATAAATAAAGCGGCCCACACTTACTAACCTCATTCAGAAGTGTTTTGCAACTGTTAAACTAGCCCTGAGTAGGTGCATCTTGCAGGAAATTTGTGTGGATGGTCTTTTGTTTTGAATTTATTGAATTACAAAGAGGGAGTACGTCTTTGGATGCCTGTTTTTTGGCCCTCTTTGGATGCCCAAATACGCTTTTGAGTCGCTTACAAATAAAATGTGGGCTTGTTTCGTCAAAGAATTCTTTAATGGTCAGACTTCTCGATGATGTGTGTGTGTCAACCCTATACAGACCAATCCTTTTACCATACAGTTAAATTAAATTTTTTACTTAAAAGCCAGTAGCATCTTAACGTGAATTTTGAACTCCGTGTAGACGGCTATGGGTTAATTGATGTCAGAATCAGCCTCCCCAGCACTAGCGATAGCACGTTAGCCTCTTATTCAGGATGCACTGGGTTCGTTACCCTAGTTACCTAGTTACCCTAGTTACCCTAGTTACCTAGTTACCCTAGTCAGAAAAGGCAGGGTTCGTTACCCCGGGGCCAAGTTCTCCCCTAAGAAACGAACGCTTAGAGTTCGACGTGAGCCATGTGTGGTAAACGCGATCATCTTACCAAACTAAAGTACGTACATATCGCATGTAAATTTGTAAGTTGATACCTAATCCATCGGCAAGGATATAACTGCTGGTGGCGGCTGGAGAACGGCTTCGGGACTCAACGATTGTTAGAATTAACGATTTGACTGGTGGGCCAGAAGAGGACCCGCGTAGGATATGATTTGTCATTAATTAGCATTGGACAGCCGTACTCAAGAGCTAGATTAAATTTAAATTGGAGATGACAGTTAAGCTCTAAGAAATCAAAGCTTCAACAAACGCAGTACCACCGCATGTATTGTTTTATCTTCATGGAGACCATTCGTTTTTTTTCAAATAATTCTATGATGTCATTAAGGAAAAGACGACATGGTACTCTGAACAACGCATCCTATAACTGTGAGAGAGCTCATTCAAGTCAAATTTTTTCCAAGTAACATGAATTCTTCACACATTTCACCCATCACACATACATTTTTTCAGTTTCAGCATAGTGAATTGAACGTAATTCCTGCCTGTTCCCTGGTTTCATCAGTTGACACATACAGCTGTTGAGTCTTTTATTAAGTAAAGTCTTCCATTAAATAAAGTCTTTCACTAAGTCAAGTCTTCTAGCAAGTAAAGTTTTCTATTAAGTAAAGCCTTCCATTAAGTAAAATCTTCCATTAAGTAAAGTCTTCCTTCAAGTAAAACCTTCCGTTAAGTAAATCCTTCCATTAAAGCAAAGTCTTCCATTAAATAAATTCTTCCACCAAGCAAAGTCTTCCATTGAGAAAAGCCTTTTATTAAGTAAAGTCTTCCATTAGGTAAAGCCTTCTATTAAGTAAAGTCTTCCATTAAGTTAACCTAGGCCATAAACGGACTCGCGCATGATGAGGAGTGAAGTGATGGTTCAAACGTGCCTGCCGTGCCTGAGTGTACGTCCATTTCGAAGTGGAGTACCAATTTCGAATTTGGAATTTGAAATGAAATACCGACTTCAAATTTGGAATTTGATAGTGAAATACCGACTTCAAATTTGGAATTTGAAATGAAATAATTATAACTTTTCGAATTTTTGACGATGCAAACTACGTATGTTAGCTATAATATGACGAAGCTTCCTCTCATGTACTGTCATTTGAATGAGAAGAACCTAGTCGAGCTCTTTCACCGGGGGAACTAAAATTATGCATAATTTTGGTTTCCCCGGCACTGAGATCACCGCCGGATAGTTGGTAATTGTGAAAATAATGACTGAATTGCTAAAAAGTTAGACTGGGAAGTATGATGCGTGATGAATAAAAAACGCTAAGTCTGACGAGGATTGTTTTTCACTCACGTTTTTTTCCTTAACGAACCGCAGCCCCTCGTCGAAGTCCTCGACGAGTGCCGGCGGATGTTCTTTGACGATCTTCGCGAATCTGGGAGTCTGTGCGGCCGCAAACCGAAAATATAAATTGCAAGTTTATGATGTGTAACCTACGGCCGGAAACGGGAAAGTATAAATCGCAACTTTACAATGTATAACCTACGGCACAATTTCTCCATAAAAAAGAATGCCTCACAATGCCGTATAAATTACACGTTTTCTTCTCACAGAGCTATAAGTCAACTTTTACACACTGAATTAATTTATGCGTGAGAGAAAACACCGAGTAATTTCTTGTTACATGTATGAAGACAAAATTTTTGTACGTATGTGAGACTTGTGTCGTGAGGGAGACGACCCACGTACAACACGTTAAGACCCACTCACTATACGTTAAGACCCACTCAATACACGTTAAGACCCTCTCACTACACGTTAAGACCCACTCAATACACGTTAAGACCCACTCACAACACGTTAAGACCCACTCACAACACGTTAAGACCCTCTCACTACACGTTAAGACCCACTCAATACACGTTAAGGCCCTCTCACTGCACGTTAAGACCCACTCAATAAACGTTAAGACCCACTCACAACACGTTAAGACCCACTCACAACACGTTAAGACCCACTCACTACACGTTAAGACCCACCCCGTTAAGACCCTCTCACCGTCCTAAGGTAGTGGTCCAGGATGGTGCCCCGCACAGACGTGATGCGGTAGCCAGCGTCCACCACGGCCCTCAGCGTGGACAGGTCAGTGGGGTCGTTCTTGAGGGTGAGGACTGTAGTGAACCGTGACAGGTACGACGTGTACAGCACCACGCAGCACATCCACGCACACGCGTACACCAGGCGTCCGTGGAACTTCGTGGGTACGATTTCGCTGCCTGTGAGGTTGGTTACTTCATGCATGGGTACGATTTCGCTGCCTGTGAGGTGGGTATTTTATGCTTGGGTACGATTTCGCTGCCTGTGAGGCTGGGTACTTCATGCATGGGTACGATTTCGCTGCCTGTGAGGCTGGGTACTTCATGCATTCTTAGACTCAGTAATTTGTAGAGGCGTGGATCCTCGGCATCACAGCCTAAGCTTTTCGCAGGAGCGTCGATAATTATTCTCAATTTTGGTGCCCCGGGTATTTATGTCCACTGCTTCATAAATTTACCGATAGGCTAGTGAAAAATTAGGCTTGGATTTTACGAGCTTGTTTGGTTCAGCAGTCTAACGTGTTTGACTTGAGCTCAGAAGTTTTGGTAGTAAGTAATCGGAACTAAATATCTTGAAAATATATTCAGGTAATATTAGGTAGATAGGTAATTCTAATGAGCAGCTAGAAAAGTACCAAAGAACTCACTCATGTATTAAAGTTGTTCAAAACGACATTCATTTCAAGGTAACTATCTAAAATAACTTCTGATTAAAATGATCATCAGCGAAATGTTCTTATCATCGTTAGTACCATAATTTTTCTTCATTTTTGATCCCAATATTCATCACCCTCATTATATTATTATTTCGACGTCATACAATTTCTCTGAGTTAGTATTGATTTGATCAACACTGGCATTGTACTGTGGTTAAAATTATACTACCAATCATGTCAAATTTAGAAAAAATTAAAATGATTATAGAATCTTGCAATACCGTCAACGTGAAATCATTATTACTACAGGCTACATCAACAACAAACGAAAATTTTATTGGGTAAAGCTGATATTATCATATCGGATGTTACCCACATGGAAGAAGGAAGGAAAGAAGGAAGGAAAGAATTATGGAAGGAAGGAAAGAAAGCAAGAAGGAAGAATACAAAGAAAGAAGGAAAGAAAGATAGAAGAAAGGAAAGAAGGAAAGAAAGAAGCATTAAGGAGAGAAAGACGGAAAGAAAGAAGAAAGGAAGGAAGGCAAGAAGGAAGGAAGGCAGGAAGGAACAGATGATGGATGATGCCAGCGTATTGATATTCAGATCACCTTCTTCACCAGCACCGTACAAAATTTGGCCGTGCGTAACTGACGCCTTGTGGGACCTGCGGTACCCGCAGTACCCTCAGTACCCTCAGTACCCACAGTACCCTCAGTACCCGCAGTACCCGCAGTACCTTGCTGAGCAAAGGACCCCAGCAGCACGAAGGTGATGGAGAGGAACGGGGTCTCGTA
>VOMN01073786.1:0-23556 GCA_014899125.1 Orchestia grillus | reverse complement strand
AAAATTGTAGAAAAATTAATAGAGCCTTCTTTATACATGTATGTAGTAGGTCAGCAGAGCTGAGCTAAGCTGAACTGAGCTGAGCTGAGCTAAACTGAGCTGAGCAGAGCTTTAAAGATTTCATACGGTATACAAATTTATTCATGAGATAGTTAGTTAGTTCTTAAGCTGGGGAGAAGAAGGAAGGGGGGGGGGCAACTATGTGTGGTGTCGTATAAGCAGGAGGTTGCGAAAAGTGGATTGGTTGCCCCATCAGCGATTTATGGAGGCGGTGTACACTATCGCCGTATCCTGCAATACGGTAGGAAATAGCAAAGAGTTGGCTTACTCGAGAACAACAAGTCATTAAAGCGGTCTACGCTATCGCGCAATTCTGTCCCATGGCCCTAGGTCGGAAAGAGAGGTCTCGCTCCCCAACAACAATTCATAAAAGTTATATGCGCTGTCACAAACTCTTTTTGCGGGGTAAAAACCATGTTCATAACTAAATATCGAACAATCATAAAAATTTGTTACTTTACCACATAGTGAATAATCTATGCTAATGAGTTTATGGTGAATAGCTGGAATATATAATAAATACAAGAAAACTCTGAGGATAAATGAATTTATAAATACATCACCATGAGGTCTTTATGNCTGCCTGTCTACGCTATCGCGCAGTTCTGTCGCATGGCAAGAGGTCGAGAAGAGTGGTCTCTCTCCTCAACAGCAATTCATAAAAGTGATATGCGCTGTCACAAACTCTTTTTCCACGTTGAAGTTCATGTTCATAGAAAATTGCCGAAAAATAAAAAAAAATTGTACCCTTACTCTATAGTGAATAATCTATCATGAGTTTATGGGGAATAGCTGGAATATATAATGAATACAAGAAAACTCTTCGTATAAATGAATATATAAATACATCACCATGAGATCGTTATGATGCGGGAAATCAGACTTCATATGACCAAAAATAAACATATGTAACATGAATGACTACATTAGAGCAACAAAAACTGANTGAAGTTTCTATAGTTTAGCCACAACAACAATATATCATACATTTCATTTAATAATAATTTTTTTGTGCAGTAGGAAATATTTTTTTGCAAAATTGTTCATAAGCTCCACAAATGTCTTCCTATATCCTCTCATTGTTTTCTCAGGAGGAACGAATGTTTTCAAATTTGGTATGAGGAAATGCATGTAATCTTTTCTTTGCCATCCCATTATGTCATGAAGTTATCTAGAACTAGCGTTGACTCCGATAAAGAATGATTTAAGCATTTGTTTACGAGTCATAATTAATTTCTTTTAGAAAATTTCCTTGTATGAAAAATTCTTTTTGTCAGCTCAAAATTCGGTGCAAGCGAACTCTATTTTGGGGCCAGTTCTTCAAACTTAGGTGCAACCAAACTCTACTATCGAAAAGTAAAACTACAGCGTTACAGCAAACCAGGGACAAACGGTAACCGCAGCCACCAGAATAAACTTTTTCATTCTCTAAAATATTACATAATTACAGGCTGCTTGACAAATTAAACCCTTCATTCCTAAAATATCAGACAAAAAATTCCCCCAAAATTGACCGCTATTTTCAGGAAGAATTAAGTCAATACTTTCAATTAGAGAAACGTAGTATTTGCACTGGAGTGTTTGTTAAAGATATTTTATCTTGGCGCATGCCACTATCAAATGTAGGTTGATGTACATGTGTCCGCTGCATTGGACATGTTACTTGGTTGACGTCGGTGGCAGAGTTCCCCTGCACCCCAATGGGGTTAACTGAGCACTCTGTCCCAATGGGGGGAATGACGATAAACTCATTTTAACATCAATATTAAAGTCTTGCTATAAATAATAGGGTANTTGGGGCCCTACTTGTAGTAATACTACTGCTAATAGTCTATTCTAAGTGAAAGATTGTATTTCAACGTCATAAAAACCTAATATGGATCCTAACATCACAGTAAAAGATAACTATCTGTTGTGGATCTTAACATCATAAAAAAATTGGCAATCTATCTATAGCGGACTCAAACGATATCCCGTGCTACACCTCACACCTGTATCTTCTATAATTCACACCTGTATCTTCTATAGCTTTACGTCATAATCCCNCTAACAACGCAATAGAAGATAACTCTCTGTTATGGATCTTAACAACATACAAAAATTAACAATAAATAGCGGACTCGAACGATATCTCAAGTTACACATACACCTCACGGCTTCCTCTCCTTCCCCACCCCCCTCCATCCCCTCTTACCTTAACGTAAACCAGTCTCTCGACGCACCTGCCTGTTGGAGATCATAGCAGCAGCTGCGGCCCTGACGCAACTCTCACTAATTAAAGTTCTCATATAAATTGTAATTCCCTGCANAATTGTAATTCCCAGCACAGAACTGACCCAGACCTCACTCACAGCACCGCGTGATTGCCACACAGCAGGAATGTCTTATACATTGAAATGGGATCTTTTGCTCCGGCGTCAACTTTCATTGGAGAAGTACAGGTCGCGGCTCCACCGTGGGCCATGAAGCCTCCGCGTGGGGGGTCGCTGAGGCCTCCTTGTTGCCGCTGGGGGGGGCCTTGTCGAGCGGTCGAGTCGCGGTAATAATTACCTGAGCTAAATACCTCGAAAATCGTTTATTCGCCGATACTGTTACTAATGCCACAAAATCGCACCGATATGTTATTATCATCCGTCNTATAAGGCATGTAAAATGCTTAGTCAAAATTTACTGCGTAATATTCCGCAAGATTGTAGGAAGGGTGAATATTTATTATGTTCAACTGAAATGGCCACACTATCTACATCAATCGAACTTGATGTACAACTTTTTAAAGAGATTTGTTCCTAAAAACTATGTCAACTAATCAGATTACGAAATATTATCAGTATTTTTTCTCAAACTTGGCTTCCTAGTTATGGAATTGAGCTTTTAGAAGCATCTTGCTTCCAGTCCATTGAGCCGTGAACACAAAAACAGTTGTGCAAACATGATCAAACCTTGTGAATTNAGATATTATGAAATGAGAGTTTTTAGGAGCGTCTTGCTTTCAATCCCGTGAGCCGTGAACACAAAAACAGTCGTCCAAACTGGATGAAGCTTTGTGAATTATTTAGTTTACGTCTATTTGACACACCTATAAAGTGTCAGTGTCTGACTTGGCTGTTGCTGTAAGAGAGCCCCAGGAGTCTTGAAGCTCAAAATGTTCACAGTAATGTTACTGCAGCATGGGGTGAATTATACGCTGGGACAGAAGTGTCTCTGTTGCCCTGGAAAGGTTAAGGTAGTTAATTCAAATTTGACGGGGATTATTATATTTATAAATCAGGACAATAATCTTGCAGAAACAGTGCTTGAAATTTCCTAATTAGTTACACAGATAAACGAAATTAAGGAAAGTCTGTTGACTTTAAGACAAATATTTAAGTATCTCTGCCCGTAAATGTTAGGAATTCAAATAGGTACAGCAACTAAATTTTTGCACTTTCTTTCTAATGCCTGAAATTTATTTCTGTGGAGCAAAATATATATTGAAATTAACCACCAGCATAGAGCATAATGACTAAGCAGAATAACAGAAAAAGTTTTGACAGCTATGGAACGCGGCAATATCTGCGTTTTCTTTGCAGGTGAATATGACGCATCCATAGAGTGCCACTATCCATCTGTCTTGCCTTGGTGAGGTGGCTGACGTAATGAAATATGTTAATTACGTAGATCAGTTTCCTTACACGCCCGATTCTCAGAAATTCATAATACAATTAGGTGGAATTCGTTTAACTCTACGGATGTTACACCGATTATTTAAGTATCTGTGGCCCAAATCTTGAATAAAATGGATCATCATTCCAAGGAGAAANCCTTCATATTTCTCTTATTTCTTATCATTTTTGATGACAGGATGAAAACTGAATTCAATGCTTACGTGTCAATGCTTTAACATAATGATATTCAGTCTTGGAGGACTTTGTAATAATTAAAATGTACAAGCTAATCATAATAAATCATATTCATTATCAAACTCTGAAAAATATTCACACAAGCTTAACTCACAAACTCACGTTCAGCACTCACACTCAACGCACACACTCAACTCACATACTCACACTCAACTCTAACACTTAACTCACACCCTTAGATACCTTGGAGATGTTTCGGCCTTCACATCCGAGCCACACTGGGGTACCATCGCTTTGTCTGCATGGTGCGCCTTCGCATATCCACGAGCTGTTGAATGAGACGGTTTCCCTCCGCCGTCTGATGATGGTGAGGCGAGGGAGGCCTATCGGGATAGTTTGTGGGATAAATAAAATGTAGTTAGAAATTCATCATCTCTGTTAAAACTTAACACTTCATGGAATTGAAAATCTTAAACTCTTCTTAACTATAACTTCACCATTTTCCTCCTTTCTCTCCTCTCCTCACATCGCTATCCTTCTCTTGTGACTTTCCATTCGGTATACCAGTCTCCTGTACTTCTGCTATTTCAATTTCTTGTCTATCCCTCTATTAATCTAACAGTCATCCCAATGATTGTGCTCATGGGTAATGAAGAAACGACTTGCTATTATTTTCACGATACGCTGAGATTAAAATTATGACCTAGGAATAACTTCTCTAACATCAATTTTTGATGTTCATAAAACGACAATCATCAGCAAATCGTGTTTCCTATTGAAAAAGGATCATTCACATTCAATTTGGTTGAAATTGGAAAGATTCATTTTTTATGGATTTTTGATAAAAAACGCAATGATACTGATTACCTTTTACACTTCTATTCATCGTGATAAATAAGTCAGATTCTTGATTAAAACAAAAAAGAAACATCGGTTTTCACTTTTCTACTGATTTGTATTTTTTAGAAAATTAATACTTGTACACTTCGTTTCATCTTCAACTGCTAATTCCTAATTTCGACAAATTGGAGGTATACATTAACATAAGAATTTTTCGGAACAAACATACGTGCATAGCCTTATGATATTGGTTCACATTTTCATTCTCGTACGTTTTCGAGTGAAACGTGTCAAAATTTCAAATCAATCGCTGAATTTTTGGGCATTTAAATTTTTGAACTAACGAACAATTAGCTCTACCCGTTTTCAAAAAATGAATTAACAACACACGTTTAGAAATTATTCAGTTATACCCTCATAGGAATAGGTTAGAAATATGTTGCTAGAAATCGTTTGCGAATAAAAGTAAGCTATGTGCTTTTCACATTTTCAGAGTTTCATGGGGACTCCCCTGGAGGTTTTCTTAACATCTGAAAACAGACAGAACGGCACCCAGGCGAGCCTGGGGGCGCTGTGTACCGCTGAGGACGAAGACCCTTTCATCATCAAGACCTTGCAAGTGAAGGATGAAGCAAAGAAGCAAATAGCGGGTAAATATGCTCATTAGTATGAAATCAGAGAGTGCTTTGATTTCCTTGATTTCCTTGGAAGCAAACAAGTCTAAAATGCAGCGATTATAATCAAACGTAGGAAACTAGCTTGAGCATGAAGCCTAGTACCACTGAAGCGAGTCACTTATTCTCCACAACCAAGATTAGCATACTCTANAGCAACAGATGACAGCTCTATGCTCCCCGGAGTTGCTGCAGCCTAGAGGTAACGCTAGCCCCAATGCCTGCTGCAACTCCAATTTCAACTCCAATTTCAAGAGTTGCACCGCTAAGCCTGCGTGATGAGATTAATCATTCTGATACAGTGAAGTACGTAAAAGATGCCAAGTTACGAGAAGCATTAAAATTGAAGAAAACAAAATGAACTTTCCAAGGTTGTAAAATTGTGTTACAAGCTCCACAAGCTCTCTGCGTTAATTTGAGAGTAAATATCCGGTATAACATTTTTATTTAGACTGCTTAAGAAGACTATNTTTACCGCGTTGTGAAATGACGTCGAGACGCCAGCAGTCACGGGGCACAAGGACGTCCAGCGGCTGTGCTGTACGCTGGAAGACTCGTGGAGTTTCAGGAGCTCCTGCAAAGGTAGATTGGAGGGCTGCGGTCAGTATTGTGACCTTCAGCATAATGACACAGATGAACACAATAAAATGGACAACACAAACAATACTGGTGCTACTTTTGAAGAATTGGAAAGAAGGATTCGAGAAAAATGCGACTCGTCAGAACCGGATTTAACCTTCAAATACTGTTTACGGTTCTGCTACGGTAAATACTGTTTATCCTAAGCCCTTAAATCTAATTCTTCAGCAAGTGCTGTCTTAAGTTCGTAAAATAATAGGCTGCTGAATTTACGGTACAAGAAGGGCAAAATTTTCCAATAACTAAATTGGTTTTTGCTTTTGCCTGCCTGCAGAGACCAGCTAGCGAGAGGACCTCCCTGTGTCGGCCAGACCGCCGCCCGCACAACTCTGCGCGGACAGACGGCTTCAGGAGGAACAAGTGTGTACGGTAGATGTCAAAAAACAAGAACAATTTGTTCCATGAGCTGGACTTAAAAAGTCAGGAAAATACGACCCCAAGTTAATTTCTTTAATGGAGACTCTGCCACCAGAGAATTTCTTTAATGGAGATTCTGATTCTTCAAGTCACTCGCCGGGAAGAAAAATTATAAAATTAAATCTTTGATTTGGCTGGCTGTTTCAAGATCCGTCTTCCCATTGGTAGTAGAAATGCTAAATAAATTCAACGCTATCGGGAAGCCGGTGTTTTTTTAAGTTTCTAAAGTGCTTAATTGCACTGTTTGATTAAAAATACGAGAAAATTAAAGGTATGGTGTTGTGTTTATAAATAGAGGCAACTAAGAATAGCTGCCCATTATGAAGGCTCTTGAGCTTTAGTTAGATTAATAAGGGTGAATAATTTGGGCAAAAATCACCATTAATTCAAGGCACCAAAGTAATTTCAAAGATTCTAATTCCCTTCGAGTTTTCAATTCCGATTTTATTTCTTTAGCAGATGAAAATTTATGATAAAACTAGGTTGTATACAATTAAAAAAAATTCTTATAATAATAGTATACAGATCCCGTCAAAATTGACTGGACTTACTATACTGAGTCGCATTGAATAGTATTTTCTCAGTAAAGCATGGATAGGGGATAGATCTTCATCGTTTCTTCTGAAATAAGCTATTCATACATAAACTATTTTAACCCACAACCCGTCAAAGCATATTTTATCAAATGAAACATTTAGCTCTTTTGATTACATTTATTACGATACGACATTCAGTATCATATCAACGTTACAACTGCATGCCAGTGCGGCTTACAGTCGTTTTATAAGCTTCAGCAACAGGATACAAGTCCCAAAAAAAGTAAAAGGAAAATTTTCCTATTACAGGGAGCTCTCACAGCCGCAAAATGGATGCAACACAACCAATGGTAATAAGAAAAACAACCAACAATTTTTATGAGAAAATTGCTCAATCTTTGGGAATAGAAGATACGAAAAAAGTGCAGAAAATCTTTCATTTATATGCAGTTCTTACAACCATAGCGGGAATGCAACACAAACAATGAATATCATAAAAAATTATCAACAATTTTGATGAGAAAATACCCTAATGCAATGTATTTTGGTTGAATTAACGTAATTCCATACGGTACTTCCGGTGCAAACGCGAAAGATACAAATGAATGAACAATTGAACGTACTAATACACTTTGATCTTTAATATGCGAGTATTTTATAACAAATAACAGGTTCTGTGGATTAATTTTTCGTGAGGGAGTTTAACATTGATTTCGCTTAAGATAATTTTACAAAGTTTTAAGGAATGAAATCACTCTCCACGTTCGGACATTTCTTCGAAATAAGTCCCGCAAGCAATAGGCGCAGGTTGGATGTGTGCACGGACTCTTTAATGAGAGTTTCATAGAGCATAATTGGGTGAAAAGAGTTCTTAAAATATGCATACGGGTGTAAATAATTCATTTTCCCCGGAAAAATAGGTATAGAAGCTAAAGATTATCTTCAATAAGGTATGAAAAACCATACGAATTACTTTCATATTTTTATTATCATCCATTAGCATTCAGCTCTTCAAATACTTATAACTATCTATTAGTATGAGTTAGGTTTTAGTATACACATCTATCATAAGCATTGATCATATTTCGCTGTATTTTTATGAACTAATATCAAATTTCAAACGATTATCTATCTATATATCAATTCGCTTGTACATTCTTCGTCTGCTCTTTCTTTCCGTCTTCCGTGTGTCACGCGCTTGAATAATTAAATGGGAAAAACTTCGCAGCATTTAAAATCTACAATAAATACTGAATTTAAGTTTAGCTAGGTATCCAGGGTACGGCTTTTGACTGCATCTGCCACAGTTCTCGCATCATATTTAAGCTTGTGAAATAATTTGCCTCTGAGTATTGGAGTCACCTGAAGCCACATGAAACGGACAGAAGAAACATAAAAATGTTGCCTATAAAAAGGAGAAACATAACTACATGAGCGACAAACCGCGAGAGACAAAGACGTAGACGGGAGAACTGTCGACTGAAGAATGAATGAACATTGCTAACCAAAAGAAAGGAAAAATGTAACAGAGAAGAAAAAATGTAACAGCAGAAAAAAGAGAGAATGTTCCTATGGAAGATACACCTAGAGTTAGAGAAAAAAAAGAGATGAGATGAGTGAATATGAAAAAATATATATTTCAAATTCCAGAAATCGAGACAATGAAAGAAGAGCCAAAATATTTTGGATGAGGCACGAGATGTGCATCTCGTCAATGACAGAAATTGATATGATGCAAGAAAAGCAAAAATATACGAAAGTGAAAAAGCGACTAATTAAAATCTATAAGAATTAGAAAAAGAGAATGATACCGCTATTACCACAGGTCCATCAAGTGTATTTTAAACTACAAATAGCGTAACTGAAGGTTAATATTTGGAGACATCACTTAGAAGCATTAACTTATATTTATATTAACATTAACTTATAATCCAGTTGACAAGGCCTTATACATTCTAATAAGTCCAATGTGACGTTGAAGGAGACCAAGGCTTTACTAAATTTTGTCCTGCCTCAGTGGAGAGAATTCTTGAGTTTCACTGGAGCGGTTGACCACTAACATGTGCGAGCGTCGTAAAAGCAGCAGCGGCGATCGACACCATGCAGCGACGTACCTGGCGCCTACATCTGACAGAGTGAAGAGGCAATTTAGCTGTCCGGCGACAATGACCACCATTTCTCTGGCTTTTATTCAATGGAACTGGAGGTCTTTACGAGATATTACTTATCATTTAGCACTATCTACACGATGAAAATAGCAGGCCGCGGTTCCTGGCGCTGGGTTTCAGGCAAATTGAAGTGTCAGCGTTGGTAATGAGCTTTGGCATTTGTGGTCAGCGGGCTAATTACTGCTGACACCAGGAGCGACGGAGGCCTTCAGCGGTGTCTCTCTCATAGACTTCAATATAGATATCAGCATCACTTTGTGACCCGCGCTCCAGTGGCATGAAGTGGCAAGTCATCGCCGCCACAGCCATTTTCAATTCTGCCTCTCGCCAGTCATCCAGCAACCAATCCAATCACAAAAGAAGAGTTTGCAAAGACCAGCGCACGGTTGTCTGTTTAACGTCCGTCTCATCGAAGCAAAAAATAATGGTCTGCGATATCAACCGACTCCGCCCCAGTCCACTTTAGACGATACGGTAAGTGCAGTGTCATCTATCGTAAATTGAACTTAGCTATCCCAGCAGCCTTCAGCCAGCGCGAACCTCCGCTTGAGATTTTCGCATCGTTTTTTTATCCACAACGACTAATTTTTTAGCTTCCGTTTAAATAGTGATGAAGATCCGTATTACAGTAACTCACCTGTACAGCATTCATAGGAGGCAAGTACGAGTATTTACAATTAAACCACATATCTCCCAATTTTGAGCAGTTGTTCGTCGATGACGCTACACTAATCAGTGGATTGCTTCCGTAATGTGATCCAAACCAGCAATTTCAGTTGCTGCAGGTTCCTGCAGCGATGAGGAGGCACTCACTTTATCGCTCCACGTCTCTCCGCATTTCCCTGCGTATCATTTCCACGTGCTGCTTCAGGGCATGTTTCATTCTCAGCCCTGCATGTTCCACCACGCTTTAGCTCTTGAGAACGACGTACACGGCATGTTGTCTTAAGCAGTGCTCCGTGTATTTTTCATATCTTACTTTATGTCTTATTTCTCAACTTTCTATGTGTCTTGTTTCATGTGATTTTATTTTGCCTCAAATGAATTTTCTACCGCTTCGTGTATTATAACTTGCTTCAAATTTTCCTTTAAACCAAAAATCTACTCATTCATTCTCTTCGCACATCTCTCTCATCTACTATTCCGTAACCATGCCATAACTTCTCACACCCCTTCCTGCTATTCTTCTACCTCCTGTGTCAGCAGTCAGCTATTATCACTGAGTTGTCCACATTCTCTCCCCCGTCTCCGTGTTACCCATTGTCTCACTTCCACCAACACCTGCACCACTGCCATCTCACCTCCCCCCCGGTCCCTGGCCGCCCCTCTTTGGAGTGGTCTCTNACTGAGTTGTCCACATTCTCTCCCCCGTCTCCATGTTACCCATTGTCTCACTTCCACCAACACCTGCACCACTGCCACCTCACCTCCCCCCCGGTCCCTGGCCGCCCCTCTTTGGAGTGGTCTCTCGCGAGGTTGTAATGAAGATGTTAAATGATGTCCGAGCGGCGGCCTGCGTCTCAATGCCTGGCGCCTGCGTCCACCCGAGTCCCGTAATTGAGGTTCCACCTCAGGAGCGTCGGTCACTTTTGCATTGCTGGAAATTTCTGCGATGCTTCGATTCATTGGCACAGGCGTATCTTACATGTATGATTGTGGCGTTACGTGCTACTTGAAGGAAGTGTTTCAGGGTTTTCTTTGCTTCAATGTAGCTCTCTTTCTACGCAAGGTCAACTTCTCAACTTAGCATTGAAGAAAACTGCCCTGAATGTACCTGAAAAGTTATCTTACATCAATGAGCGCGTAGTTTCACATTAAAGGTTAATACTTAACGCAGCGTATAAAAAATAATTGTTGTTACTGTAGATTAACAATGTTTAGAAAAAATTGCACCTAGATAGTTTAAACATGAGTCAAAAATTTTTTCGGAAATAAAAACTGCATCGATTTAAGAACTGATACTGAAATATTTCAAGTCGTGATGAATGAAATTAAGCAAAAATAGAGCTTTAAATCTACAGTGATTATCTGAGGTAGGGTGAAAGATAACAGTGATGAATATATTGATCATAAAACCCACTGTTTCAATGCTATTTATTGTCAAGGTTTCCCAGGTACAAAATTTAAAGTAAAAAAATTGCGATTTTGAGCTTGAGGAACCTCCGACGTGAGGATTGAAGCTTGAGACGCATGCAAGCGATAACAAAAAATTTCATATTTTGCACCTTTGAAATTTGAAATTTTGAAATTTAGTTATTTGTCTTCTAGGAAGTGAAGCTTAGAGTATTTTACCCTGCAAGCAAAAAATCGTAATTGAAATTTTACACAGTGCGTAGCGCTCTAAATAGGAAACGAGTAATTCACTTCATATGTGGAAGCGCTGCATTTTATATACACACCGGAGCTGCCACCAGCACCAGGACCGAGCCTAATGACTCCAGCGAGCTCTGACCGGTGAGGAGCGGCTGCGGTCGGGCCGTTGTGGCCGTGTGCTCACTGGGGCCTTAGACAGTTTTTTAATAGAATTCTATTGTTTCGTGATTGAATCGATGATTGCGTGTGAAATTATCAAGTTTTTTACTGGCTGCCCAGTGAGGCGCTCTTTTAGACGGCTCATTTAGAGCGAGGTAAAATATTTACCTGGGGTGCTTCAGTCTACGCTTCATCTATTTGATGAGCATTAGATTTTCTGGTCGTAGCTATTGTTCGCCAGCTCTTTTGGAAACTTCTTCATGTACTTTCAGAGCGTTGGCAATTTCCGCGTCTATTTAGATAAATTGTTAGGAGATTTTTTTTTTGAGTTAGATTTTCGGCGAACACCCAACTTTTGACGTTTTGACAATTAAGTCGTTTGCAACTTACTTGTTTCAATTATCGAGTAACAAGCAACATTAAACTTAAAATATTAAAGGAAAGGACACTATTCTCCGTGATCAATACAGAAGAACAGAAATTTAACCGTTTATCTCAACAATTTGAGGTCATTTAAGGTGAATGAAACCAATAGTATGAAATATATATTTTGTGCCTCAGAATTGACCATGATTAAATAATGAGCTTTTAAAAATGATAGTATAAGCGAAAGAAAGCTCTGGGGTTATTAAATTCTGGCAATCTCTGCCTCATATAAACTGATCAGATGTGCGCATATCAGGCCTGTTTATAATGCATATTCTTTAGTTGGCCACTCATAAATCGGTCACTGGTGTGTAGCTTATTGATGCTCTATGAATGCAAAACTTTCATAAGAAGCAACTTTTTGATGTAAGCAGATTGACAGCCAGAACTCGTCATGCCTGTGCAGTTGTGTGTGAACTAAAATTATTATTAAGCATTAAATATGCGCAATCACCACACCCATGTTGCTCAGTGATGCCTTGAACGATTCTTGTCATTTCTTTATTGGTCCTAATTTTTCCCGAGTGTAAACTATACAACCACATTGAAAATCACCTGGATTTGGAAATTGTCTTTTTTTATTGATTTCTAATGAATAATTCAGTGTTAGTGCTGTGATTTGGCGTAACTCTGCACCATTCCCTATGCTCCAATCTATGGCCAGCTTCAGGGCTTTGTCACAGCGACATCAGCAAGTGCAGCGGCACCACAAAATGAACCCTGACGATTCTTTTCTTCGGCTCTGCCACTAACAGGGCCGCTCGTGCTCTCCGTCTTTGGAATGTCGCTTCGTTAAAAAGCTTCTCGGTGAGGCCCCTTACAGAAGCTTCACCTCAGGAATTCTCTTCCTGGAAAGAATGCCTGTCCAGTTTCCAGGGAACTGTTTTAAATTGAGAAATTTTACGTCTGCGGAAATGGTGTACCTTCGCACTCGGAGGTACGCTTCAGATGCTTCGTCTTGAACCGCAAGAAAAAAATTCTGCCATAGGGTTCTTCAACTGAAAACTTCATCAAAATGAAGAGGAGAAAACGTTTGCTGAGAGATTGATATTTTAATAAACCAAAAGTTTGAGTGACACTATGCAAAAATGAAGGTCGTTCGGTAATTACTTTTTCTGTGCTATTTATATTCTAATTTTACGAACATTTCAAGTTTAGTTTTTAAGACGTATAAACGCGCTTTGTTCGTAAATCATATATTTCGAGTAGATGGTAGATACCAAGATGTTGTGCGATAAGCTCCGTTTTCTAAATAGATATTTTGATACTGCAGAGGCATTTTTTCACTGCTGTGGGAGATCTCTAAAAAATTTACCTGTATACCAAATAGCGTTGTGTATAGACATCGCAATATGTCTACTAATAAAAAAGTTATGTGCGGTACATGTTCGAACACCCTGTGCTTTCTTTCGTCTATAGTTTGATTAGTATTGAATATCTCAAGTACTTTACAGAACTCAAATTGAAGGCTCGATTCATTTTCTTAGTGTACATTATTATATTTACTGATAATATTACTCTGGGAGTTAAGAATCAACATCGTGTGAAATGCGTTGAGCAAATATCCAAGTCCTTAAACACTTGTATCTCCAATTAAATCGCGTGTAATGACTTCTATATTTTTAACGGCACCTCAAAGATCATGCGCACGTCGGTCATACAGCGAAAACTGAATTGAGAACAAAGAAAATTGGGTACCTAAGCTCTACTCAGGAACGAGTAGGGCAATTTTCTATCATCTGCAATCCAAAATACACTCGAATATAAAATTACCATCATTATAAGACTTTATAAAAATTCGTTAACTGATCGTAAAAAAGTCGTCAACTGCGTACCAGTGCAATTTAAAACATTTTTGACCGTCTTTAGAAATTTTCTGCGCGTGAGAAAAGTGGCATTATGCCGGCAGCAGCATTTGCTGTAAGAGCTATTTTGACTTGTAATTAGGCAAGGCATTTGTATTGATCGGGTGTCGCAAATCAACTCAGCAGTTTGCTGTCTACTACTACTCCCCTCTCTAGGCCTGGAAATTATGAAAATTCTAACCATGTCACGTAGGCGTAAGTGCTTTTCGAAAATCAGAAAATTAACTTTAATGACATGAAAACCTTTGCAAGTGTTTATGAACAACTTGGTGTTCCATCTGACAATTTGAATGTTTCTATGAAATTTAAATTATAACACTAATTGTGATCATGTGGTTGAATCTTATTGTGCAGCTACACTAATAGGATTTTTTTACTAATAATTTTGTTTGGTATACTGAAGCTAGATTAAATACTTCGTCAGACGAGCGCTAAACAGCATTGTATCACAGTGAATCTAAGTAAATTTGGATAGTATGCTAATTTCCGTTGATATACACTACGTTAGCCTTGAAGCTGTGTTTTCAAGCAAAATTTACTAATAGCGCACCACGTTTGACATTTAAATCTCAAAGCTACCTCTGTAGAATGAATACGTTAAGGGAACATGTGCAGTTCATTAATAAACCTTGCAATGCGAGAATGAGATGAACCGTGCAGCCACGGACGCGTCTTCTCCACAGCTGTATTTGGCCGCAACTCGTTGAGCTCAGTTCACGTTGTGGTGAAGATTTATGTTCCAAATTAGCCGTATTGGAGTTAATAGATCGAGATGGCCGTAAAAAGATTTACGTCCCGGCACTCTCAATTGGACGCTTTCAATTTCTTGGGGAGAAAGGTATCGTACGAGTTGATCTTGCGTCGGCCGGCCTGAACCTTCATTAAAGTCGAATTAGAAATGGACAAATTGTGGCGCTAAAAGAACGAATATCCCCGCGCTGGTGCCAATTGAAGGCACGGCGCTCATTTGACGGTAGAGGCGTGGAAAGAGATAAGAAGTTATAGTTAACGAGGCTTGGCTCTGGAGATGAACGTCCAAGTTTCAGGTTTTAGAAACCAGCGAAATTCGTCAGCTCAGGTGTTTTTTATAAAAGAGTACGTTTAGACACTATCTCTAATTCTAATTTAAAGCAAAATTTGAAATTTCATTTGGAATTCATGTTGGTATTCACTGTACTCACAAATTCAAACTTAATGAAAACTGTTTTTGACGAATTTTATTTGCCAAATACTTATTTTGTGTAAATCATTCTTCCACTGAAATCTTCAATTTATGCCTGTATCCAAGTGTCTTATATCATTTCCAAATATGCTATATTATTTCCAAGGATCTTATATCATGTCCAAGCGTCTTATATCATTTACTGTATTTTCAAACGCAAGTCTAAGAACGCTTTGGAATACCTCAGTTTTCTGCAAAAATACTTTTCAAACCTTTACCTTGCATTTTTTACGACAACGTCACGAAATTTCCAAGCGTTACATTTAATCCACATGCCACCAAACTGTATGAAAGCATGCCTTCTAATTTCAAAATACAGAGTATCTTCTGGCTCAAATTCAGTGACTTTTATGAATATCAAGAGTTTGTTTTCAGACTTTCAGAGGCCGTACGAGTTACGAAACAATAGTCTAAAACTGCAAGGATGACATCCTGTAACAACATATCTTCTTAGTGCATTTAGGTATGCACTATTATATTATCTTGCTGAGACTTCAATGCCATTCGTAATCACTTCCCAAACTGGATTCCAGCTCGAAAGGTCCTCATTTAGAACAACAGGCTTGTTATTGTACGTACCTAAATTATAAAGAATTTTGTAATTCTTTTGTGAAGTATTATTTCTTTATTGAATAATTCAACATTTGGGTTCTGTCCTTGTCTCTAAAACTACTCTGAGAAATGTTGATTGAAATCAAACGAACGTTGCATTGTAATTAATACACCGATCACTCAGAGTAAGTCAATGTGACTGCATTTCTTGATAGACAAATTACACTTACATGTTGAAAATAACATGCTATTTGTTTTACAAATTAAATCCTATGTTGGAGGTTATGTTAAAAACGTTGTTAAAATCAATTATTACACACACAAAATTACAAATTAGATGAATAATTTCTTTAACCTATCAGATTTCGTCTTACTCAATAGGTATGGTCATTTTTACTATTATCAGTATCACTTGCGATCAAAAAAGAGGTACGGGCTCAAAGTTGAAAGCCAGAATATAATTTCTCTAGAGCAGGATTATATTCCGTAGGATACGTAGGAACAAATTAAAAAAACTGTTTTGACATACTTCTCTCATGTTCACAAAACAGAAAGTTCTTACATTTGAATGTCTTTAGCTTTCGGGTAGCGATATCGTACACGAACTCTGCAACTCAGTACGCACAGCACGAAGAGCTGAGGTGGTGACTGCAGAGCGCGGCACCGATTAATTCATACAGAGTATCATCCACCATCAACGTTTGCTTTACTCAATAAGAAAATTAATCTCTTCAGAGAATTCTTTGGACACGCCCGAGTTCAGCTGATGGAGACGGCGGGGAACATCTGATGGGGAACTCGGTCGGTTGGGGAGAAGCCACAACAGATATTCGGTCAATTCTATAACCTGGTGCTTCAATCAATTGTGAATGCAATTTTCAATCTTGTCAGGTCGTAAATTTTTACAATTTACCTGTCGTAGTGTATGCTAATGATCGTACAACATATGAATATGTGAGAACATGTGACGTACACTCTCTGTGGCATTGGATTAAATGTACGTCAGGATAATTCTTTTGCGATCGTTTCGCCAGAGAATGAAGGAGAATTGACCATAAAAGTCAACACATCTTGCGGTTCCATTAGAGCTGTTATGCAAAACCAATGTTTAAACGAGTACTGAACGAATTAATTTTATGAGTTTATAATTGCTTCACATGATGGTTTCTCTATTGCACGTTATAATCAGGACTAATTTCAGCAAGTTAACTCCTCTGTCTGCGTATTAATAATACACGTTTAAAGTCATTAGTTAACCGTACATGACCGTTGCTTTCGCAGTGTATTCGAAGCATCGCGAATGAGTGACCGCTGTTGTACGAAGCAAAATCGTATTGATCGAAGTTAATTTAGGGGTCTTTATGACCACATGTGTGGATGTTGCAGGCGTATGAGCACCAATAATTGGCGTATGAGCACCAGACAGTCTGGACATCGGCACACAGCAACGACACCTAAGCTCACAAGCTTGCGCTTCAGATACCTCTACGGAGGCACAAGTCCAGGAACATAAATCTTTGATACGTTACCAGCACAATTTGGATACAAAAATTACCAATAGATGTGCTACCTTATCTTGCAGTTGTCACTGAAGTGGAAGTTGTTCTATAATTACTTAATAACATTATGGTAGCTGGCGTTAAAGTTATCATCTAAATTTCAAGCTATGTTGTACCTGGTAGTAGAAGTGTTAACATGCGAATTAAAAATTACAATTGAGCCTGAAATAAGAGTCTTTCTCTATTGTTCTCATTTTGTGGTGGCTGGTATGAAAGCCCCAATGTGAAATAACTGTACTCCTGTAAGTTGTGTACGCACGAGCTCATGTGCATGACGCTCTGGTGGCTGGCGTGGGATCTTTGGACGAACGCTTGGCAGCGTGTGGTGGTAGCGCGTGTTGTGAACTGAGGAACTTTACAATTAAATTTTCTCATAGTTTTCAATAATTCTTCAACTTTAATAAAATCTTTGTGGTTAATTTTTATGTATTTGAAAATTGAAATTGTTGTAATATACTCAGAGGAAACAAAACGGAGAGCGTAGAAAAACTTTTGCTTGAAGTTAAGGTTTCTTCGATGTACAGCATCATCAAGGGTAATAATAACGGCATTTACATACTTCATACAATTTGCCTTTCTGTTACCAGGCATGCTGATTTTTGCACATCTCATACAAGCACTAACCTAACCAAGGCCGTTTGGGAAAATACAGTAGAGTCATCACTTCTAAAATCAAGTTTGCAATTTTAACGAAATCCGTGGTAATTAAATTTGTCGTATAAATTCGACGTTACAAGTTAATAATGAGCACAGCTGGACCTGTCACATCCATTTGAGCATTGTGGTCTAGCTGGAGTTCCCAAGAAATTTGAATCATTACCGCGTAAATTTAGAAAATACTGCAACGTAATGAGATTTAAGGGAAAAGCTCCTCCTCAAACGCAAGTTTCCCGCAGAACCAACACACCCGGACTCTGTACTCAGAAAACGGAAAAATATGAGAAAAAAAGCTCCAGTGTGCCGCTTCACACAACAAAGATCAATTGACAAGGCAGTCTATATGAAAGATTTATGTCAGATCAGCTCTCCACAATACGAGCAGGCCGGCCACCAATGCCTGCTGGTGTCCCAACTGCTGGCTCTCGCCTCTACAGCTTTTGTGCCTCTCCTGCGACGCTGTCGATGACAAACACAAATACAAATTAATTGCCTTTTAGCATTTCTGTTGCTGAAAGAGAACCATTCTCGCAGGATTTACTGAAGTTTTGTGCAAATGACATGATGAATCTGTGTTGAGGGGGCGAAGGACTTGACTGAATTCTCTAAATTTGCTCAATAAATATCGTTTATTATGGTTCCCTCAATGGCACACAGCCACTCTAGTAATGAAGAAATGTTTGGATAAATGCAAGTGAATAGTTTGTACATACTTTCCATTAATCAATTTACGTCTGTATCTATCAATCTGTATTTAATACCAATATGTGATCATCTTGTTTGCATGTTTGAAACGTGTACACTCTTCAGGAATTACAATATGGAGAAAATCAAAACTCCTTTCGCAGCAAATCAATAAAAGTTTTCCATCAGAGGTTTGAAATATTAAAACTTTTATATAATTTATGGCCGATTTCATAGGAACGAGATTGATGTGTAGCTTTAATTTTCACCAAGTTTTTCTAAGCACCTTTCGAGAACTCAGAGCGTTCGGATGGGAAAAACAAACTCTCCCGCAGCTCCACCGAAATCCTACCAAGGCCGAGAAATGAATAAATGAAGAAAACTCAATTCATCAAGCTTAGAAAATGGAAAAATTGACTTTAGTTAAAGTGACTGATTGGAAAGAAGCGTTTTGAAATGAATCATTCTAAACGCAAGCGATAGTTTAACTAGTTATTGATGCCAACTACATCCTACTAGTTTTATTCTAAAGAATTGGACAGGGAAGGAAAAGTGAAGACTTCGAACCAAGACGACTAGTAGGTATATTGAAATATAAGTGTTACTGAAGCTCAGTCAACGACTTCTTTTTGTAATTTTTCTTTTAGTTTTTCAGTTTCTTTACTAGGACTTTCAAATCAGGATTGAGACCAAAAATAAGATAACAAAATATTAGAGAGAACTTGTTTTTTTGTTTATATCTGCATTAATCCACATGTCTACTCAAAAACGTATGCATAAATATACGTTCTCTACCCCGCAATTACCAACCAATGATGTCCCCTTTCAATTTCTGTGCTATAAAGAAATCATATACCTCGCAATGATCAGACAGTTCGACGAAACCTTTGATTTTTAATAATTTTAATACCCTTGCATACACACATATGATATGATTTCCACTGGAAATACTATTGAATTAATACCGTAGCAAGTAAATTCAATGAAAATTTCAACATTGATAGAAAAAAGGGTGCTCAAAAAATTAGTTTTTTCATACGTGAAATGTTAATGTTAGTTTTTGAGTCATTTCAAATCAAACAACGGTATACTTTTTTGAGCGACATCCAGGAGAACTGCCACGTAAATCTATCGTACGAAGCGAGAAAATATTCGAATAACTATTGAATGTATATATTGTATATATGTGTATATATATATATATTATATATATTGACCTAATTCATTGTTGAATGGTTTCAATTGTATGGGTACTGGCTTACACGCAGATTTTATTCAGGGTTTGTGTACAAACAATTGATCACTTTTCGGCTCCTGGCTACTTAAATATTACGCTATAATTCGGCCTCTTTGAAAGACGAGCATTTCACCACATTGAGTTACTTAATTGTGCCGGGTCTTGCACAACATTTTTTACAAATTTCCCATTGCCCACCCCTACTGCACTGAAATGAACCCACATTCTAAACAATTTTTATGCATGTTAGTTGACCAAAAATAAAACAGAATTGTTTTTTTTAAACCGCAGAACTCTTACGCATGTCGTCATATTTTTAATTTTCAAGTTGTAGGCAGAAATTGTGAGTTGGATTGCTGACACTTCATTTCGCTAGGCTCCCTCTGTTTGAAGCCTCAATTTCCCCACAAGGACAAGTTACGTTGTTTCCATACAACTTCTATTTTTGTGTGTTAGTCGAGTAAAAAATAGTCAAATTCTTGGTTAGAAGAAGAAGGTTGAAAAGCGTTTCCTTGGCCAATCGCGGTTTGAGCCGACCATTATTTTCGAGTGTACTTACACACCTAAAGGCAGTAAAATCGTTTGAAAACATTGTGCTTTCATCTGAAAAACTGCAAAGTAAAGAGTTAAATAGGAGTCAATCATTTTTATACCGCTGTGTACGTATAAATAAGTACCAGTTTGAAGAGCTAAGGAGCAAGAAATCGTATGATATTCATCAAGCTCCGTACTATGGTACTGAAGCGTAACGTCCGAATGTTCGTTAAGATTATTCTTAGAACATATAAGCACTGCGTCGCGTAATTCAAACACAACTGTGCAGTGCAATGAAAAGCGGAGTAGGTGAGCTATACGTGAATAACTAATGAGTGTTCTCCATTGAATGCTTAATAAGCGTGCTGTTTTCATGTAACAAATTGAGTGCGTAACTCCATCTTGTTCGAGATGAATACAGCTAAGCCCTCACGCATGCTCACAGGGGCGAATCAGAAACTCAATTTCTCCATTGCGATTTATTTAGATACCGAGCGAGATTCACGAACTTATAAAACTAGGGAAATTTCTCGTGAGAGGAAACTAGTGTGTATATCTGTTGTGCAGGTAAATCTGGAGTACTTTTTTCATAAAATTTTAAAAAATATTAATTAAGGATGAAAGCTCGTTTTCAAAAGAAAATAACAGATGAATATTAGTATTTTTGTGAGGAAAATGCTAAAATTCATCAGTTATTTTCTGCTAAGACGAGTCTATATCCTCAATTAAAGTTTTTCATGACCCTTTTCCCTCATTACACTGTTAGTTAACGTATTAATTAACTCCTTGATTAGATTTCAACTCCAGAGCATAAAATGCTAGTAAAATTTTCGCAAATCACAAATTCAGATTGTACCTGAATCAATTTTCATTCCCTACAAGTTGCGCTTTCTGGCAGCAACCTAAACCATTATGAATGAGCCTTTTTATCGAAGCTTTTTAGTCGACTGCAACATCGACTTCAAGTCGTGGACTTGAGGATATGAGTTTGGGAGCTTGACTCTTGCAAAGTTGGAGGCTGAGTGGAAGTGAGGACTTTCGTACAGTACTACAGTAANGGTGTGTCGTGCAGGGAAGTACTACAGTACTACAGTACAGTACTACAGTAATTGTTCTTGCGGTGTGTCGTGCAGGGTGTGTCGTGCACAATTGTGGAGCCTAAAAATATAACTACAGTATCTGCACCCGCAAACTCGGAATATCTTTTTTAAGCAGCTGGACAAATTGTGTTGTAGAGGTGGTCATAGGATCGGCTGAGGTCGTGCACCCTAGTTGCAGTTGCGATGTCTTCCGAAAGTTCCCTCATTTTAGCTCGGCATTAGCGCACTTGGACATCGACGTAATTCATCAAGAAAGGGACACTACACGAATTTACGAGCACTAAATTGCACCGCTACGAGAGAACGCTAGAATTATTATCGAAACGAGGAAATTATTTGATTAATTTATTGAAGTATATCTCCTGAATGCAATATAGAGTAAACTGAGTGTATGATTTCCACTTGGTGATATTGCTTTTTAAACCATGTGGCTCGCTTTTGGAAACCCTAGGACGTACATGGCATAGGAAGAGTATAGATCGTCATATCTTTGCATTACATCAATAAAGTTTTAGTCAATAATGTGCAGTAAGTTGTTTCAGATTCCGGTAAAACTGCTCAACTTGAAAATATAAACGCTTCTCATATAAAAACATGAGGTCTGTAATTTTCACAAATTTTTGTAATTTTCAAACATAAAATTACCCCAATTTGAGTTTTTAAGCAATCAAATTCACCAAAAGGAAATTTACAAACGTCAATGAAGTTGAATGTGAGATTAATGATAGTTTTCAAAACAAAACGCTGTATAGGAAGACGTAAAGTTTTCTATTCCCTATTCGCATAATTAGTTCTTTTTCAATTCTCGTATCTAAGTTAATTATCCTCTAATTCACAAAATTCACTACCAACTTCTAATCACCTCGAGTCCACCTTCACCATGAAGTCAAGAGAAGGTATCAGTGCAGGTCGTAGCACACAGCAACGCGGCCTGCGGTCGACATGGACGCCGCAGCGACTTTTCGCCTCCGGAGGGCGGATGGAATTGTGCGGACGTGTCCCTCTTTGGAAAGAAGCCAATCTGTTTTTAGTGTTGTCGTGCGGGCCTTGATAGCATTAGGTGGCGGTCAGCTTGTATTGAGAGTCTCAATAGAGTGGAATAGCGGACTAGCAGAGGGGGACCTCCCTCGCTATTTGCATCCGTGCTTGCATCTAAATGCCGGCTTTCCAGAGACCGTTAGGGTCCTACAACTCCCTGGGTTTCTCTAACCTTCAGGGGAGAATCAGGGATCTTCAAACTTGGGGTTTCTCAATCCAACACGAGAACTTAATTGCACAACTGAACAAAAAGGCGGGCTTCGGCTCCGCAGCCGCACTTGGAATACAAGGCATGGAGAGCTGACGTAGCTTTGTTCAGAGGTCCCCCACACAGGCTCGCCAGGAGTGCGTATTTCGAAATTGCAACCAAATTACTTTCTCGTGAAGATTCCTTTGAACGAGCGTTCCGGCATGCAGTCTCAAAGTCGAGCGCGTCACAGGGCTCTACTTTGTTGGGATATTGTGATTACTTTCCGGGGGTGATCTGGTTCTGATAAAAGATCGAATTGTGTCAAAAAATTCAAATTGAGATTCATGTTAATAGATTACCGCAAAGAAAAGGTTGGAGAGTAGAAATATTTTATAGAATAGCACTCAACTTTAAGAGAAAGAACTAAATTTTAAAAATGCGTTAGCATAAATGTCTCAACTCAAAATGGTATCTTATGAGATAAAGAACTTTGTAGAACTGTTCAAGCTTGTTAGCGGTCGGTCGCATTTCATTTAAACGATGAGACTACGGAGCGGCAACAGACGTTCGAAAAGTTCAAAATTTTACTGTGTTTAAAGTCCATGGCATACGCACTTGGCAGAAGCTGTGGAAAAACTACAGATAAATCTTGAAAAATATTCCCTTCTTTCACTACAAACTTACAAACGTCAGTGTACTTTCCCTGCTCTTTTGTTCCCGCTCGTTTTGTTATTCTCGCTTTAAAACGACTACACTTTCCTCCAGAAAATAGAATTCGGCTTAGTTATAAATATCATTCCGTTTCGCAGAAATTGGTTTATTGGTAGGGAATCTAACCCTGAGTATA
>VOMN01073785.1:0-37724 GCA_014899125.1 Orchestia grillus | reverse complement strand
GGGGGGGGGCGAGTATAATCCATGATTATACGGAAGTAAATTTCAGACGAAATGTGGCAAAATAAATACTAAGTTGGTGTTTTCTTATTTCCTGTGGTATCAGCATACTCGCAACTTAGAACTTTCGATGAGTGCAATAATAAAGAAAATATGAATGTATTTCGAACGAGGCAGTTAATATATTGTTAGTAAACAGTTTTATAAATGGTTTCGTCGTTAGTCAAAAACTATACACGAAAGACATCTTTGGCTGCATGAGACATGACCCAGGCAGGTACAGGGCTGTAAGGGTCTCGATCGATACTTTTGGGCACTTGCAAGAAAGGGTATGGATTTACTGAGGTAATCGTATTTGAGATCGATTTTTATATTATTTTAGCGTAGCCTCATTTCTCCTTTGGGGCAAATTGACTATGATCTCTGAAAGGCTCTTCACACGATCAGTCAAGATCTGAAGACAGTATCGGAAGACACCCAAATTTAGGCATCGAATGCTAACTTTGCTCTCTATTCTGGAGTCAGATCGGAGGCAAGGGACTGTGCAGTCCCTTGCCCTTCGACATGGCTCTAGAAAAAAGAACAAAGTTAGCACTCGAAGTTCATCTTTGAGTGTCTTCCGACTCTATCTTCAGACATTAACTGGTCGTGTGAAGGGTCCTTAACGTGTAAGCCTTGAGCTGTAGTTGCCAGTGTCTGCTCTGCTTCGCCTATTGTGACAGGGTAACATTTTTATTCACAATTGAGAAATGTAAGGGGGTGTAAAAATAGTACGAATGAAAATATGAATAATAGTTTACTATAAATGATGATCATTGTGATAATAATTGGCGTACGATTTATTATTAGAAATAATAAAAAATTACGAAAAACAAAGTTTTGAAAAGTAAAAAAAACGCTCACTAAAATTACGGAAAACAAAAAGGAAAGAAAAGTACACAGAAAGCATGTATACCTAATGAATCATTGTGTGTAACACCAATTGTCATGATAACATCAGTAGGTAAAACAATATTTAAAAGCAGATCAAAAGTTGCAGGGGAGTCGTTATTTCATGTTGCTTGAGATACTTGAGGTTGTTTCGAGGCCGAGGGTAATTTCTACGAGTAGAGGAGCTACGACTCAAGTCGTCAGGCTGGTGAGTCGTCTCAAACTCTGGGCTGCCAATCCTAATGGAGTTCAGACGTGACGATGGAGCCGACCCAAGAATGTTAATCTTCATCACAAACTTTTTTAATTGCGAAACAAACCAATTTGAGGGTATTTTACATACTTGTTTGGACACTGGTAATCCTACAGCGTACATTTGAATTGCCGCTTTTACAGAAGGGTTACAAGATCTGATGAAATAGTCTAAATTTTTCGATGAGGTAATTTGCCGATTAAGTCTGCATGCCTCCTCCTAGGTACGATGGAAAGACCTGGTAAGACGAATCACGTAATGATGATGTTAGAACGTTTATCCGGCAGGAATTCCAACTTCTGACGATGCCGAATGTTCCAGTGACACAAACAAAAGGAGGCTTCGTCAGGATTGTAAGTTCGTTAGCAACGATTCAATGATCGGTAACAATTTGTGTCGGATGAGAACTTGGGGATTTCGTGAGGCCTCTTAATTTGTATTTCATGTTGTACTATCATCTTATTCGCAAGAAATGGCAGATATTTCTTCGGTAGCGAGTGGAATGTGTAGAAACTTGCGCAGCTGAGGTGGTGAGTTGAAACGAATATCATCTAGTACATCCTTTACAAAAGCGCCTCTTATGAATCAAAAATCTGTGCGTACGCATCAGAGAGCTAATGAATGGGATATATTAATACGTGCCTTAATAAATAAATGCCCTACTTAACCCCATAGTCAATTTTCAATTTCTAAAACAAACTTTCTGAGGACAAAAGCATATCGTGAAGATAGCCTGAGCTCTCGAGGTGCATTCAAACGAATAATTACGTGCCCACACAACTTAAATGCACTGAATAGCCTAGTTTACACATTGATACGACGTAAAACATTCATAATTAAACAGATTTAGTGGAGTTAGTGTACTTGCCAGTTTGTTCAAGAATATTTGGCTCACAAAATCCCAGATATTTTTACGACCACGCAATCTCATAACTTGGTGAAGTATTCATACTACAAAGGCACAGAATTCGGTAAGTATTATTTTTAAACGTGACTCATCAAGGCGTCTCATATTTTTTTGAAAGAATTCTCATCTGGACTTTGCTGTTTGACGTGATTCAGAAGCGTGGTAAAACAACAACTCGGAGAAAAAATCAGCACGCAATCGATCCCTTCACTGCTAAATCCATTCACGATTTTGATGACTGGATTTACGAATGCACTGAAACTCTAAAATGAGGAGATGTGGTGCCGGCAGAATCTGAAACATGATAATTAGCATCCTTAAAAACACGGTTCCTGTCGAGACAGAGGCTCCTGAAGGACGACCTGGGAGGCTTTGGTGGAATTTGACCGGCGCTAATTTGCGTAGAGCCGATGCAAACAAAAATGAAATGCTACCAAGAAATTTTGAGGTTGTTGTAGGATTATTTCACTTGCGATCAGAATAATTTTTCAGCAATATCGGTAGCGTAAGTTGATGATACTGAATAGACAGCGTGGAAAATTCATTTCTCATGACCACGAAATTGTGTACGTGTTGTCTAATTCCATGCCTCAGGTTTCTAGAGCTTCCCACCAAAAATTCCCTCATCTTCCACCTCGTCCACAAAGAAAAATACTCCTGAAATTTGGTGATCCGCGCTCGGGCTTCACCACTGTTCAAAGTTCATGAATACTAGTTATTTACAAACGGTCTTCACCACTGTTCAAAGTTCATGAATACTAGCTATTTACAAACGGTCTTCACCACTGTTCAAAGTTCATGAATACTAGTTATTTTACAAACGGAACTCAGAAAGCATCTTCGGAAACAGTTCCCTATTTCTAAGGAACGATTCCTTTGTTAGGTTGAACTATAGCTTTAATTTCCAACGTCGGCATCTGGTTGCCCAATGGACGAAGCCGCGACGGTCTCGAAGTAATTATTTTTGTCCCTTGAAAAGCTTCATCGTAAAGTCGGAACATTCACAGATCTTTGAAGAAGAGCAGGACCGCGAAAATATCGGCCAAGTCAGTTCATGGCAGACAATAGCGTAAATTTCGCTCTGGGACGCGCAGGTCCGCGCACAATTAACGCGCTTGGATGCCTTAATTAGAGACGAACGCCTCAGCATCCGCTCTCAACTAACGGGGCTTTAGGGGGAGCGTTGCTGCGTCCACAAGGGCTTCTCGGTCTCCTGACCCACATGTGGGGGCACAAATGCCAATTCTGGGAATTATTTTCCTCGATACAGCTAACTTTTTTGTTCAGTCTGTAAGTTAAGTTTTTGTCGTATCAGTTCGTACAGGGTTAAAATTGCACAAATAAAAGCATTCAACGGTTCGATGAAATTATGTTTCGGCACGGTTTGTACGTGCGTATTCTTTAAGAGCAGTTTTAAGTTTTCACACACTTTTTGTACTTGTAAAACTTCCTGCCCTTATGCAGTTGAATCAGAATAAAAAATCAGCGTAGTGCAATAATACCATAGGGATAAACTTATTCGAATCTTGTGTAATCACACTTGCAAAGTCACCTAGCATTCATAATGAAATTAAATGGGCTTGAAATTAGAAGTTTATCCTTCAGAAATCCTAAGGGAAAATACAGAAAAATCACTATAGCTCGAAAATGATAAATTTCTTAATTCATCCATTTAGGAAGATCACAGAACTTGGAAGTATTTCAGTAAAACCTTATTATGAGTTACCTGAACTATGCTAAAAAGAGTTTAGATTCTTACCTTCAATATTCTTCATTTTCTGGGTGATTAGGACGCCTGATACGCCCCGACAACACAGTCTTCTAACTCACAGAAGTGGAACAGAATGCTCTGGGCAAACGTTTACCAATGTATACATTTGGGATAGTCATGCATTGCAAAGGTTACTTATTTTTATTCATGTCTATGTAACTTGTGAGAAAAAATCTCAGTGATATTTTTTTTCCCATAAACATGTACTTTTTATAAATACTGTAGAGATTAAATGTGACCACATACGACTGTATGTGTCTTGCTTATGAGCATTTTTGTGTGGCCTTCAAATAAAGAATTTATTAGCATTATTTAAAAAAATGAATTACAATAGCATTTCGTTCTAAATTGTTCCCAAATATCAGAGCTTCGCAGCTTCAATGACGTAGAAACTGCTGCATGGAACGTGTTTTGAGCTCTATAGTAAAAACTGTTACTTCGTTAGTAAACTTCGGCGTTAATTCCACGTACGAGTTTCCTTCAAGAAAATGTACCTTCCAAAAACTCTTCCATCAACAAAAATGAAAATATATCATACTGTAGGGCATGGGAAAGACCTCTGGAAAATCCGACCGGGGTATAGAGTATGTCCCACAAAATCTCGAACCGAATATTTTTTTCTCCGTATCAGAAATTAAATGCTTATGGTATTCTTACGATGGTATTAGTGGTACGGAAAAAAAAAACTCGGTTCGAGTTTTTGTGAGACATGCTGTATAGTAGAACTTTGTTGTAATTTCCAAACGAGGTAAAGTTGAAATAAACCAAAATTTTCTTTCAGAATTCTTTTTCGATGCCAAATTGACGACTGATGAAAAATCTGCAAAGTTATTTTTCAGACCTCCGTTGAGAAAGAAATACGGTGAGGGTAATAACAAAACTAAAGGATTTCTGTAGAGCTAGTCATTTTCAAGCTAATAAACACGCAAAGAAAATAGGGATTGAATAAATTAAACCTTCAGTTCAAACTTGCTACTTCACTCCCATCACTGGCGTCAACCACAACAAATATCCTATTTCAATAGTTTATACAAACTTTCCGAGTGCGAGTTACACATCTTGAACTCTTTTGGATATGTGCAACGAATTTTTCTTCAGAATTACGTTGCTTTAAATTACGTGAACCTTTTGCTTGTAGGGTTACTTGTTAACAACGTTTTCCTAGCCTATCCCGATACGGACAAAATATGTGACGTGAGTTGAAGTACATCACCGACTTGTTGCACCGTACAACGGTGCTTGACATCATTTTACGTTGTCAATCAGGACTTATAGTACTTTGAAATAACCAAGCGATGTGAGCCTCGCTCACTAAAGCTAGCCCTTCGTCGAGAAGTGAGCTCCCACGCAACTGACGGCTAGAAAAGAAGCACTCATAAACTGAGTGTAACTCAGAAGAGGCGTAACGCGGGAGTTCCAATTCATTCAAATGAGTTCAGCCGAGAAGAAAAGGGCCCCACAAAAACAGCGTTCCGTCGCTTCGGTTCAACGTCGGCGCGTGATCCTGGAGCCCTCCAGAGGAGGCGCGCTGCCCACATCCACAGCTCCCGTTCCATCCTGACAGAGGAGGCGCGCTGCCCACATCCACAACTCCCGTTCCATCGCCACAGAGGAACAGCAAGTCACAAAAAATAGGAAACGACCAGCCGCGTTCTTTGAGTTCGTCTTGTTGTTATGTAGACGGTCTCATAGAGTGACCGCAGCCACGACGGTTGCCGCGATTGTTGCTTAGCTTTAATGGCCAATTTGTTTATAAGATAATAACAGGGTAGTCTAGCTGGGTAAACTTTCTCCCGTCATCTGAATCAAGGAAACAAAATTAAAACATGTTCTGATGAGGACTCTAAGAACATGGGAAAAGTATTTCCCCGGAATTTATTCCATTCTAGGATGAAAGCGAAAATGGTTCAGAAAAGACATTACTTTCGTAGGCTGTACACATGATTTCTCTCATATACTTCTCTTTCATTTTTGTGCGCTCACAACATACTTCTCCATCGATTTGATGCAATACGCGGTCGAAGCTTTTTTGAATTTCGCTCGTTCAGTTAACTAGGAGCTGTTAAAAATAGACTTCCATTCGATCCATCATGAGGAAGTTTTGCTCATAATCGATTCAGACATAATCAATTTGGTGGATATCATCAATTGCATTCAACGTAAGAGATGCAGAGAAGAAAATTGATGTCTCATTCATTGGCTGATTTCTGCAGCCCTTGATGAAGATTGTGTTCACACAAGACACCAACACGGAGAAGTCCAGCCACTGGACCGAGTTGAGATTGATGTAAATCGAGATCTTATCGAGCACGATTGACGGGGTGGTAGGTGTCAAAAAACAGCCTAGAAGAACAAAATTATAGAAATGACACAATCTATCAAAGCGATGGCCCAGATAAGGGCCTACCTTATCAAACCCGTTGCGATTAGATCGATTCGAACAGATAATTCTTGAGAAAATGACACTCAGAGTCGGTTGCTCTAGATCACGGAGGCGATTATGGAAAATAAGGCAATGCCTGCATCACAAGTTTGCTTATGCCGCTCCTATTCAATTATGGTGCTGCAAATGAAGATCGATGTGTGGGCACACATCACGTTTCGATAAACTGTGAAATTCGGAAGAAAAATCTTGAATGGTTGGAGAAACAATGAGTCCCTTTTCGAAATGGACAACCGAAAAGGAATTTTTGTCGTAATTGCCCGATAATATATTCTCAATTCAGGGTTTCTTCACAATTGGGAAAACAAGTGCAAGGTTGGTACTTTTATTTGTAAGACCCCTCGGATTATGGTTCGATGGACTATGTTCTGAAATGGATGCATTAAATAACAAGACAGCTTCTTCAGTCAAGCACAGCAATAAGTGACTATTAGTACGAGTAAACTTCAGCGTTGCAGCATCTCTGTGCTGCAGCCCTATGAGCCCATGCATTTTGTAAATCTGATGAAGTAGATGTACTGTACTTCTAAACGTGCACTAAAATAACTTTTCATTAAGTTTTCACTCATTTTCAAATGTCAGCTACGCTTTTGTAAATAAGTTGTACGACTCTGCTCACAAACCGCTCTCAGTACATCGTTTGAGGCAAATATAACTTTCTAAAAGCGACGGCATTCGAAAATATTTCATATTAATGCTAAGCCAAGCTCATTCTAGGCTCATAACGGTCTAATAAATTGATGGATGTAGATTATGGTCACGAACCTTTTTGACTGAGAAACCGGTGAAAATGGAATATTTTCAAGTATATTTCCGTGAGACCTATGGTATATTTTTTAGACACTAAATACAATACGACTAAGTGTGTTTTATCGTCGTAAAGAATTTAGTCGTAATCGCATTTAATGGCAGCTAAAATTTGTCCGTGATCCAGATGTACATAGCCATCCAAAGAGCATGATTAGGCTCACGAGCAATGCACAGATCGTCTGCTCCTTGCGATTTAGATTTGGTCTGGTCACCAGTAGCAACATTTTCAACATTAGTGGGACGCTTCCACTATGTTGAAGTTACGATCGAGGAATTCGTTTGTTCGCTGTCTTTAAAATAAAATTAGTTTACGAGATCCAAATGGAGAACACGTGCAGAGCCTTAGCAGAATTTCAAATCCAGTAAAAATAGGCATTGTGGTTTAAAAGAGTTAAAATTGCAGTATGGATTCCAATATTACAGGTTGATTAACTTGTTTTACTTCAATTGTGAATGTTCATTATGACTTCAAGGTCATAGTAGAATAATTTAGATTCTCTTAAAAGTGGGAACTTCTACTCTTGTGTGAGATTGTGTAGAAACTATTATCTTCATCTTCTTTCATCAAAACAATGAGAGTATCACGCGAGACAATTAATAAGGTAAACTTCTGCAAAATCGTCCGCTCATGTCTTACCTGCATGGAAGCTTCGGACTTTGAGCAAATTTCGAAGGCTTCACAGAACTTGGATACTGAAGTACATCGATCATGATTGAAAAGTTCATGATAATTGCTATCATATCTGAACAAGTTATAGTGGGTTCATTGAAGTTACGCCAGCGTGACGCATGTGCTCATTGCTAGTGTACGAGATGCATGAAATTTTTCAGTCGTTTTATGAATATAATTGAACGGTCTTTGACAGGTTTATGCTTGGGTCATACGATAATGAGTTAATTACGTCGGAAGGCTTTGTAGTCACACTCCATTGCTCTCCGTCAGACTACTTGTCCTGAACGCAGCCGCAGTTTTGCGATCTATTCAGCCTAGGGCAGGTTGGCGTAGCTGTACAGCCATAGATTATAAAAAAGTAGAAGAAAATTCCAATGAATCATTAAAAAACACGTTCGATTCAAGCACCAACGTTTAATTTGATCTCATTGTACGTCGTCGTATGAATAATCCAATCAAAATCGCCATATTATTCAAATCCTCAGCATGTCCGGAGGCTGGCTCATGATATGCTAAAACGTGCCGGCGCCTGAAGGTGGGCAGTTTTTGACCGCTCAATGCATGCATTTTTAATGTTCTGGTCGCTGAGATGGCACCTCCCTAGCAGGTCCAGCAGGACACGGTGCTTAGGAGCAATTAAGGGTGAGGTGTACGTCACTTCACAGCCATTCGAGGAACGAATGGTTGTCAGGCAGAAGTTATTGTGTGTGAAGGAGGACCAGTTGGCCTGAATTAGACGACTGAGGTGTGAATGCATATTCATAGCACACGCTGATTAAGTGATGCATGTTTGACGAAAAAAGTTACATTAGGTTACAGTGAAGACTTTTTGGAGAATATGACTGGAAATGCAAGGTTAAAAAAGGGTTTATCTTACGGCATGGCAAGAAAAAACAATCGAGACGACGTAAAAGCTACGAGCCTTTATTACTTTTGCCTCTTTGCATCGCAGAGTGGATAAAGGGCTGATGCCAGCTCAATAGTTCACCCTTCGGACGTTTTGCAGGTGAAGCACCTGCAAATTATGAGCCTGAGGTGTGATGGCCAGGTATCCTATGAGCGTGAGAAATTTTTGAAATACTGCTCAAATTAATTTCGAGTGCAGGTACAATTTTCAAGAAGAGTTGGTACTTCGTTATTTTAAACTTCCATTCAATATAAAGATTGGACCCCTGTCTGAAATAACTATGAATGCGATGAATGTGCTTTTTTGCCTGCAATATAAACGTTTGTGAGCATGCAAAATTTTCTGTACGTCTCAAAATTTAGGACTACACAGAGGCCCCATACGCATGTAGAGTTTATGCTTTTATGCATAATACATGACGCACAATATTTAGTTGAGAGTATATCATTAAATTTATTTGCTACCAATGCTTCTTGACTTTCACCGTTTGATAGTACAGTTTTTACTTTTCGCACGATTTTTCCACGTACAAAGAAGGTGAGGTACTAAGTATGAATGAAGTAGTTCATGAGAAGTGAGGTCCATTGCGTGCTCTTGCTGAAGGGTGCGTTGAGCACTCGATCGGAAGAGGAAAGTCGTCCACAGTCAGTGGGAAAGAGTAAAAATGCCATGGCCACCTAAAAGAACAATTGATTTATGGATCAAATAGTGGTGGTTGAAGCAAGAGAGTGGAATTGCGCAGCAACATCACTGGACTTGTTTTTAACTGCTCTAATATTGCGCAAAAACAAATGTGCTGAAGCTGATTGAGGAGTACGGCGTGGCTAAAAAGCTACTTACACCGTGTTAAATATTCACAGCAACGTTGCAGAAATCTTTTTGCGGCTTCCAAGAAATAAATATCAAACAAAAAATTGTTCAGCTGCGTAGTTTATACTCGGTGTAGCCTACAACGAGTGGCACAAAGAAGGCAATCTTTGGCGCAAGAATTGGAACAAGGGCACAGAGATCATTGTAAAGAACTGTTGTTCCGGAGATGAGCCATGAACGAGGAAACTCTAAAGAACGTGCAAATGACGATTGCTGAATTAAAAAAAACCTGACCAGCAGCCATTCAGTCGGTATACCGGCGGACATTGAAAAAATGTGTACAATATGTGAAGGGAGCTCTCAGATTTCGAAACGGAGAAAATGCTTTCATGAGATTTTTTCTTTTTGTAAAACAAATGTGACGGGAGAATCCTTCATGCTACGAAAAATTCATGCTCCGGCAATCGCGCCTGGTTAGTCTGGTGAATCAAAACCTACTCCAATTTGAAAATTTTCTCACTAGCACTAGGACGTCGAGCGCATTACGAGATTTATGTGGCCTTGTGCATCAAGATTTATTAACGTTCTATGGCCGTGTAGGAGTGGGACCGGCACCTTATGATGCTTATGATCATTCATGCATCACTCTCAACAGCGATGGCTTTTGGGAGCACAGGTGTGAGCATAAAATGCTTCTCAGGGTCTAAGTTAGATCTATAGTTTTTAGCGAGAAAATAAGTTCCCGTGTACAATTTAAAATTTCAGCTGTCAAAGTGAATAATTCTGACCACCAGACTTGTGCGGTGCAAAACTGGGAGCCATAACTCATATGCGATGGCGAGTCTCTGCAGAACCTGTAGGAAATTTATGGGACCAGCTGCGTCAGGTGCAGAGGGTCTGAATGCTTCCTTAATTTCTCCTATAAAATCTTCAACATTGACTTGAAATTGAATATATTTAAAACGTTTTGGAATCTGCGTGGGCATAAAAATTAAAATTGTTATCAATGATGGGGGGTCATTCAGTTCATTAAATACATACAATCGGTTTTGTTTCACAAGAGTACAACAAAGTTTTGACCGAGTATAGCGCAGCAGGAGGCAGTTGTTGGACTCCACGGAGTTGGCGAAGAGTTGCTAAATAAGATGTAAAGTTGTTATGTAAATAGTATGGCGTTTTTGCAAATTAAGAAAAGTTGAACGTTGGCGTCCCTATTGGGAATCATAAAATCCGAACAAACTCGTACAGCTTTATGCGTAAGCAAAATAAGTCGGAACTGAGTTATTTTCGAATTAAGATTCCCCAAATTTTAATTGCGGAGCCGCTGAGGTAGGCAGAAGTAGTTGGCATGTGTTCTTCTAATAACAGCCACAGGAGCGCATCATAAGTTATAGGATGTGCATGGGATATGAAAACGCAGGGGAGGCCTAAAGAAGCAACAACTCCCTCGCTCTGAGCTTCCAGCTTGTAGAAGGAGAAGTAGATCTCAGAAGTGAGGTTTCCTTTGACGTGGATGAGAACGCTGGCGATTTAGTAGGACGACGTGAAAGAGCCGTCAAGAAAACTTTCAAGGAAATGCAATTTGAAATTTTTGGAAATACAAAAGAAAATTTAGCAGTAACTTTGCGTCAACGTATTTTTTAAAATAATGCGAGCATTTCAGCAGCTGATAGCATTTTATTCTTCGACAAACTCTTCGAATTAGCTTGAACAATTGAAGAGGCGAATTAAATTTCAAAGAAAAATAGGGCAAGTGTCCTCCCCCACGTGCTTAAAGTAAACTTCAAGTGTTAAAGGTAATATCAGAGGAGCACTAGCTCGAAAGTTAAAAGCAGCCAGCCACCAGTTAACAAGGCAAGGAGTTTGAGCAACGAGTTGTTTAAGAAGCATTTAAATCGAAGCATCTGCTGTAATTGCATTAAAGTCTTAACAGTAAAGATGACAGTTTATCAACGAATTCAATCTGGACAAGGCTAGAACCTCTGTTGTGCAAAGTAATTTGAATTTTAAAAAATACTGACAACAGCGAAAAATGCCTAAAGAATGTTGACCATGTTCAGACTAACCCACCAAATCCTCCAACCACCAAGTACCGTCCTGCATCTCCGAGTTTCACCTTCAAGCCGCGAGGAAGTTCTGATTTAGAACATCTTCCTTTGCACGCAGGCATCATTCGGGTCTCATTTACCACATTTTGCTTCCGAGTTTCCTGAGGCTTTACATTGAAAGCTAACACAAATTTTGTAACTTCTAAGAGTTTTTCGTTCGCTGCTTCACAATTGTCCATGTTCGAAAAGTACTTCTTAACTGCAGTGACTCTCTACGCCCATGTTCATCCACAAAGCGTTTTGAACATAGTATAAATTTATTGTAACAGATACGAATATGACTCACAACCTATCCAAGTTTTAGAATTGAGCCCTTAGCTGATTCGTCCTTTAACGTTGCTGATCACCGACACTCGCACCTCGAAGCCGCCCATGCAGGGCTGCTAATATCTGCAGCTTCAGGAATATGTTTGCTCGTGAGTTTGGTGAGAGCAATGGAAGCTGCTCCCCTAATATCGCCCGTAGCCATTCGTGTAGAGAGTGATGGATCTATGACTGTTTCACTAGCGTCAGTGGCTAACGGATCTTCCTACGGTGACCAGGTTCTACTTCAAGGTTTTCCAATTACCGCCATTATCTTGTTCCATCGAGAAATGTTTTTGCAATCGCTTTTGATGGGTAAAAATATTTCTTAGGTGAAAATTGTCGTGCTGCCCTCGGGCTGTTTGTATGATTACGATTTGACGTCTTTCTGGGATCACAGGAGATGCCTCACCGCAACCCACGCTCGACAACCTCGACACTGAGCTGACTAGCTTGCAGGGTCGAAACTAATAGGCCTACGTCTCGTCTCTCGTAAGAAAGGTAATTACCAGACAGTGTAATAATGTTAGCCATGTTCATGCTTAGTAAACCGTTATTAGACCCCTCTGTGGTAAAGACTGATTATAGATATCGTTCTTGCGCAGCGGCGATGTACGTTGGCATACTAAAAGTACCTCCAGAAAGCAATACTTGAATATTTCTTACGTGCCTTGCAATCATGACCAATAAAACCGAACAAGTTGGGTATTCGAATTTACAAAGCATGTTTGTGGAGAAATTACATGATTGATTAAAGCTTGAAAACTGCATGTCAATGCACACGAAAACATTTCACGACCTGGTTACTGAAAGAAAGAAATATCCTCAGTAGTTGTTAGTATATTTGTGAACTGAAAAGAACTTGTGGCACAAGGAGGCACAAACTTCCTCTCAACATTTTAGAAGAAGAAAATCCAAAGTTCTCACACATGTAATACCAGGCGTTATTTCTGATAAAAAAACCTGCCTTGCAATGGCAATGAACGAGATTCTGAGAGAATGTGGACGGCAAACCCCAGTGTAAAATTCCCTTGTATTGCTGGTGCAGGTTTGAGGTTCATACGTTAACGCAGCGATGCTCAACTATGCTCAGTTCCGACGTCGGACTCGTGCGAGTGAATTATCTAACCACACGGCACGTACAAGCGCAAGTGCAGTCGTTGCTGTTGATGAATTTTGTTCGCGACAGAAGAAGCTTGCTCTGAATTGAAGATTTATCACGTAAAGTATTCATTAAATCAAGATCGAATTTCTTTCATACTGAATATTTGTCTTATACCTTATTTTGCGTATGGTACAACTACTTATAAATGTTTATCATTTTAGACGCATCTTTGTATGTTTTAGACGCTTGAATATAATATATATATATACATATATATATATATAAACCAAAGATTCAGCTATTAACTGTCATCACTGCGAATTGTAAATAACATTTCTAGTAACTGTTGCTTTTTCCATTTCAAATACATATCAGTGTTGCAAATAACTGTCATCAACACAAATAAGTGTCAACACTACACCTAATTAATGCTAACAAAACTCCCTGTCACCAATTGTAAATGACTGATACCACCATTACAAATTACTATCGCTGTTAGCAATAACTGTCACCGTTACAAATAAGTGTCACCATAACAAATAACTAGCACCATTACAAATGAGTGTCACCGTTGCAAATAACTGCCACCGTTACAAATAACTGTCACCGTTACAAATAACTGTCACTGTAACAAATAACTGCCACCGTTACAAATAACTGTCACTGTAACAAATAACTGCCACCGTAACAAATGGGTGTCACCGTTGCAAATACCTCTCACCTTCGCAAAGCCTCACCAGGACACGTAGACCCATTAACAGTAATTCACTTAGAAGGACCAGAGGGGCTCTCAGAAGGGTTATTAGCGAGCAATTCGTCAGCTCATGTAGGGACCAGGACGAATGACGGAGGCAACTGTTCCGTTATTCTCTGACATCCGACAAATGGCTGCCTTTGAAGCCGTGATGCGAGTCCTCCACCAAGTTAAACAAACAAATGATAATTCCAAGCTCAGGTTGTGGTCACTCCAGTGTTAGAGGATGAGCGGACCAGTTCGTAGCCGCTGGAAGGGAGGCTTGGACTATAAGGTGCCATTATCGGTGGCAAAATCTAATTCAATATATCGCTCGTGGATGTTTACGTTTGTGTGCACAGTTTGAATCATATTTTGAAATGATTGTTAAATATTCTTCAGTGCGTATTAGTAAAAAATATGCGTTCAAAACGTGTGGTCTTATAAATTTTTCATGATGAGAATTGAAAAAATGAAGGGAGGGATGAAAACACTTTTCCTGTACCGCCACTCGCTTTGGCAATCAAATGTTTTAGGCCTCTTGTTGGCACATTTGTGAGGCGAAACTGAACATGAATTCAAGATACAATGCTTCGTATCTGTTTTAAATAAAAAATCTATGTTATAAATAAGTCATAGCACATGAACCCATATTGCCCTCAAAAGATAATGTGCCAAATAATGTGCGTTAAGTTAAGGGATAATGAAGAGCACTATCGGAACATATAGGTGTGTTTTTCAAAAGATTAAGAATCATTATAATTTTTATGGAGACTTCTTAGGCCAAGCTTATGTTGCTTATAAACAACAAAAACTAGAACAATATGTTTGTTTTCCAGCTTGAAGTAATACAGGACAGAGAGACGAGCGTTAGATGAGCTGTCGCGACGTTTTCCTATCAACAAAGAAACTGAAAAATTCGCCCTTATATACGTATTTATTTGCATATACAAAATAAAATTTTGATTTAGCAGTATCATCTATTTTTAAGAATACTTACCCAGGGTTAAGCTAGAATTAGTTCTCAGTTACAAAAGGCCCGGACGCGAGCTCGAGGGCCGGTGGCGTACCGCACGCTTGGAAGGTGACGCGGCATTTTCGGAACCGCTCTGTTTTCCCTCGTAATTGACATTTGTCCCACTCTTTTGTGCGCTTAATAGTTTCTTTTGTGGGCCAAGTTTGAAACTCTTCTAATTGTTACCGTTAATTTCGACCGTTTGTCAGGGCCGGGAATGAGGCACAAAAGGTGACGGTCCCGTCACGCCAGACCTCGTGATCGCCCTGGCAGGCGTGGCAGGGCGACCTCGGTGGTCGCTGGTCCGTACTAATAATAACAATAATAATGATGATTATTATAAATACGTTGCTTAAAAAGCCTATTGAAATGTACGGGGACACATACAGGCAATTGAGGGACAGTATGTTTAGAAGAGAATATGGTTGACGATCCAACAATATTCCTCAGTATCTGGGGACGAGTTCATCACTAAACAAGCACTGATGCAATGTGAGTACATCATCTAAAATTATCGTTGCCCACTACTTACATACGTAGTATGTGACGTAGTGTTATACTTATTTCTTTTTCATGGTATTTAGTTCATGCATTTAGAGTAGCCTTCAGAGAGTATTTTAAATCGTCGAAAGTTAACACATCGCGGTACACGTATCTTATATGTGTAGGAAATTGATAATCAAAGATACAGAAAAAGTACACAGAAATTATTTCATTTTTATGTATAGAGCCTAAACTTATACCTAAATAAATCTTTATAAAAATAGTTCACATGATATCAAAAGTAAATTTCGATACAATATATAAACTGAGTTTTTATTTTCAGAGTGCAATGTACTGCACATATCAGTGAGCGATGGAGTCCTTCAATAAATTAACTGAGATTTTAAAATGCGAAAATTCAAATCACCCCAACTGGACTCCAACGTACTGAAGTAAACAAAACTAATACTATGCTCACGTACTTCGCTCAAGTAATATTGCCTTATGTGAGAATTCATGGAGGACTCAAGGATATTTCCCGCAACATGATTGGACTTTACTAATTACAGAAAACACAATTCTGAATGATTCGAACTTGGATCAAATGCTTGGAACATTTCAATTGCTACATTTATCGAGCCAGGACGCATAGAACCTTCAAAAGCAGGGCGTAAATCTGCCCGAGGCAGTAACGTGCTGTCCAGTGAGCTGTGTGCCAAACATTTCACGGGTTCCAGAATGGCAGTCTTTGCCCGACCATCAGAATGACATAATGCCAGTCTTGAACCAACTTCCACAATGGCACAATGGCACTTTTAAACCAAATTTCAATAATGGCAGAATGGTAGTCATGAACCGATTTCCAAAATTCAAGAATGGCAGTCTTGAACCGACTTCCAGAATTTCAGAATGACAGTCTTGACTCAATTTCCAGGATGTCAATCATCCCTTGATTTTCAGAATCGCACAATTGCTGTTTTCCTCAATTTCGAGGATGACAATCAGATAGCTACTACCAGAATATCATTCTTTCACGAGGGCTGGAAATCCATAGGAAAGCAAAAAACAACTGCTCTCGCATATGCAGCAGAATATGTATTAGCTTTAATCGTTATCGCTACAGCCATTCATATGTACCTAATATACCGACACGTAACTACGACAAGTCTTTGTAAGCCTGCTTCTCATGCTAAGCATGAAACCTCAAAACCACTAAGTATTCATGCGTACAAAGAAGCTAATATCATCATCATCATAATATGTTTCCATCTACTTTCAGATGAGTTGCTATATTCAGTTCATCAATCCACATCTTTTGTCCACCATTGCGTTCCAAAGAACAAGGTGTAGTCATTCATCAAGAAGAATTCAATTTTTTTTTGTCGAAAACTGGCTTCAGAGTAGCGAGCCAATAAAAAAACAGAATCTGGAATTTACAGTATATGAGTGGAAATTAAAGGCACATGTTTCATTCGTTGTCAACGTTACTGGCCTCACAGTTTGGACGCATGTCAGTCACATACCTGCATCGAAGAGGGTTGTGGAAATGCGCGTAGAGGTCAAATTTTCTGCAGCATCCTGCCTTTCAATTGCAGCATTACTAGAAATAATGATTTTAATTGATTCGAACAATATTTCATATTGATATTCACTTCGCTAAGGTATTTAAGATTCATATATGATAATTGGTCGAAATTCACAATGAATTTAATCGAATTGATGCTCACAACTTTGAGCCGTAAGTTTTTCATGCTATATTATGGTTTTCGTTTGGATGGCATGCGTAGCATCGACGAGCAATTATGAAGAGGTTCAATGAAGCGTGCGAAGGAGACCTAACAAAGGCATGCACGTACCTGACATTCAAATAAACAAAAGTCTTGTTAAACTATACCCCGTTTGTCAGTTTGTTAGTACGTACATGTTGTTGAGTAGAAAACAGCTCAAGCATTCTTAATGAATTCATTAGATCAGATAATTGGGCGATCTAGGGCGGTCCGTTTTGTCCAGGGGACTGCCCATAAATTATTCTGTATTTCCAGTTCCGATACGAGCAATGTGATTACTCCTACAACGAGTGCAATTAAAATTTACCGCGAAATTCCCAAGGAAAGGCAATGATGAGTGGACCCTTCAAGGACATTCAGCGTCTGAACCTCAATCAGGCAGCCGTAACCTCAAGCCCCGTACCCGGCTGACATTGAAATCTGAAGCCGTATTAATTATTAGTCTCAGTGCAATTGCGGTCTCGCACGCTAAAATCTGAAGCCGTATTAATTATTAGGCTAAGTGCTATAGCGGTCTCGCGCGCTGGAATATGAAGCCTTATTAATTATTAGTCTAAGTGCTGTAGCGGTCTCGCACGCTGAAATATGAAGCCGTGTTAATTATTAGGCTAAGTGATATAGCGGTCTCGCACGCTAAAATCTGAAGCCTTATTAATTATTAGGCTAAGTGCTATAGCGGTCTCGCACGCTGAAATCTGAGCCCGTATTAATTATAGTTTAAGTGCAATCGCGGTCTCGCACACTGAAATATGAAGCCGCATTAATTATATCAGTCTAAGTGCGATAGCGGTCTTGCTGTAGTGCGCTCCCTGCTTCAAAAAATTAATTCCTTGTTTAATCCGAACGCATCTTTAAATTATTTACACTCATGAATCATGCTTCAAAGAAGCCAAAATCAACTTGTGATAGAGCTTCAGGAAAATTTATATAATACTCCCATTTCTGAGCAATCATATTAACAACGTTATATTTGTATATTAACATATTTTGGAAGCGTTTGTTTGGACAATTTTCAACCTCGATGAAAATCATTTCAAGATTGTTTAAAACAGCTTGAAAGCTTTTAAATTTACACATACAAAACTGATCTAACCTTAAATGGTTGCTTAATAAATTTCGAAGTTAGCTGGGCTTAGTAGAGTCTTTAAAATAATGTAATCTAACGGAATAATGTACTTAAATATCTATTTTTATGTTTCAGTAACTGATAAATAGATGATAATGATAGGTTTTCTAATGGTATAACATGGAATAAACCATTGAAATGCGTATGTTTTGTCTTGTTGCAAATGGTACGCCCAGGGAATTTAAAAACATGATCAAAAACATAATCCCTGACAATGAATTTAAAAAAATTATCGAGAAAAAATATTTAGACTCTTCGTTGAGATATGTCAAAAATAAGGCAATTAGGAGCACACATTCCTTTTACCTGAAACCGCTGCCTTGCATTCACTCTTCATTTGTGTTTTGACTCCTCTTTATCTTTTGACTTAATTGATTTGACTTAATTGATCACTATATTCTAAGTGACTGGAACCATTGAGCGGACAGCACCAGGATTACGAAGTCTTCGGGCCGTGTTTGGGACAGTCCTCATCCCGACGTCCACGAATGGCGTCTGGACGTCCGACGTTCGTACTCACGGGCCCAAAACACACGAATGGCGCCTGAACGTCCGACGTTCGTCCTCACGTACGTCGATACGGGCCCAAAACACACAACTCTCAACACTGTGACGAAGTTGAAGGTCGCTGAGACTCGATAAATTTGTCAGATAAACTGCCACATACTCGATCACAATTTCTTACCACGAAGGCCTTGTTAGCAGTCGATACTATCGATGTCGGTGCCGGGAAGCCTCGACAGCGAGGAGGCCATGGAAATTATCCTCCCACAGAGCACGAGCTCAGTGTGCTCGGAAAGCAACATCAAATGTGGTCAACTTTCTAGGTTGCGTTCTCAGCATAGTGGAGTCGCTTGAGTTAATCATAACTCTTAAAACAAGAATAAAAATTATTGAGATGGGCACTTTGAGAAAAGCTTGTGTAAAAATTTAATCTACAATGAGACTGCTGTAGGCACTATGTAGTATGTACATAGTATTTTATAGCTTCCTATGTTAATTCGTGCCTTTTAAGTCATAAGTGTCAATTCATACGTCGATAAAAATGAACTTAGTGTAAAATTAGTAATTAATAATTCACTCAAGACGAAATGTAAATAATGTAGCACGACTGCAGTTCTACTTGAGGAAACATTATCTGACTTGAATGAAATAAAGACTCCTATGAACCATGCAAAAAATGCACAGCTCTAGTTGCGGTGTCACTGACAGCATCGTATCCGCCTTTTGCTAACAGATGTATTGTTTTCAAAATATGAGCTGGGAATTTAAGCTTATATGTAGGCCTCTCTTGCACGAGCCTTACTGATACAGCCATGAAAAAAGAGTCAGCCTGGGTTTAATTGAGTGAAAAGATGTTCAAAGTTTTTTCCATTTATACATGACGAGTTATACTGTATGTACTTAACACAGAGAAGCATAACAGCTGCAGGCGTTCATTTGTGCGTCGCTTATTTCTTTAACATTTATATCGGCGGGACGGTCGGTAGGTACGGTAGAGGCACCAGAAAATCTGTGCACAATCGTCAGCAATGCCAAGTTTTTATGCGTGAATAAAAACCTTATGAAAAAGTGCTGCCCGCAACAGTGGTTAGATCACGTACAGTACCTGTCTGTGCCAGACTGGTATAGTAGTTTTTTCTCATACTTGGCTTCAGTGCATTCCAAGAAGCTACCTTCGATTTCAAATACTTGAGCCGTGTTTGAGTAAATTACTGAATTCTATTCGTTACATGAGAGGAAGAAGACTCTTTTTGGTTAGGTTCCTGCGTTGTTTTCTCAACAGTTGAGTGAAACACGACGAGCATTTCGGGCCATTAAGCAATATTTGCTGCTCTAACATCGTAAAAGTTTGAATAACGGTGTAAAAAAATGGCCGATATGCACCAGTTTGCATTGACTGTTGAAAGGATGTTACTGAAACAATCGTAAAAGTTGAAGTTCTGCTTGTTGTGCCGAGTAGATTCCCGCAAGGCAGTGACCTAGTTCAAGGGGGTAATTTATGGGATTTATTACACATGCGCCAGTATTGCTCATCTCTTCATCAAAAGGTAATTCCGTTATCGCATACATATCAGTCTATGCATCTTCATGAATCATTTGTTTAATGTTCTCAGGCGATGACTCTTTTAACTACATCCATTGCTAAGTTACAAAGACCAGCTGGAGGCCATAAATTATAGCAGATTCGACCACGCAGACCTGAGCTGCATACGATAAAGGAAGCCACTTGACCGTCGGCCGGCCGGTCGACAGCCGCCAGGTTCTGGTGAAGGTGTTGAAGGATCGTCCGTAATGACACGGCGGCTGGTGGGTAATGAGCGCCACTCACCTCCTTATTACCCCTGCCTAAATTGTGCAGTATTTCTGGCACCAGCACTCCTTCGTCGCCTGCAGCTCACCCATCCAAACTGTAAAACTTTCTACTCTGAGGGAACCTGCGAACTGATGACATAATTAATGTTGACGATGGGTATGGAGGCGAGTGCTTTGGACTTATCTGAATGACAGGACTTTGATATTTGATTCTTAACTGCCCAAGATCCGAATTCGGTACACTCAAAACAACTATTTCTACACGTGCTGACTCACAACAAAAGTTACCCTATTATTGCTGTATATTTGTTGAAACAAGAATATAGCCGACTCACAACGAATGTTGCCCTATTATTGCTGTTGGTTTCTCACTCAATTTCACACTAATATGAAAAGTGTAAGCGTTGGTAAACTAGAAAGAAATTCGGGCAGTAAAGGGTTAATATTTTTGGGTCGTTTCACGAGTATATTCGCGATCAGTCGGAATTTAGCGAAAGCTTAAAACATATTTGTTGCTACATATGTGCGGGACAAATGCACTCTGTCATGACCTTGTAACTACTTTTAACCAGCTTAATGTAACTAATATAACTTTTTAACTATGTCTTAACTAGTGAAAATGAGTGCCCATTTTAATTTTTGTCTGATCACTCATTTTTGAGTGATGACCGATTTGTGATAAAACTCATGATGCAATGTAGATTTTGTCCTCATGGAAGTCTTGCAAAATCTTTCGTCGCCGATTGATGTTCTTCATCAGCATCCGTAGAAATTTTGTGATTTAATATCTAAAGTAAAGAATTTCCACGGAGATTTTTCGATACCTTTAACTGAACAAATCATATTTTGTACGACAGACTTTCCCCATGAACAAGTGCAAACATAGGAGCTTCAAGACAAGCTAGAATATTTGAACTCCTACTGAGTCATTTCGTTTAATTTCATGCAGAAGAAACGCTAGTGGTGACCCCCGAAAAGTTCAATTGCTGATCGCCTAAACTGTTCCTTTTCTGCAAAGAAATACACGGTAAGGCAAAGAGATGTTGGAAAATATGAATTCTCTTCATTTAAAACTACACTGAAAAATCTTTCAATTAAAATTTCATTGGAAGGTTAAGTTGAGAAAAAACTGAGTGTTAACTGATAGGTAATTCAAATTCCCTATCGAGAAAAGAAGGGCGGCGTCTCGAGGTAACTTGATACCCGTAAAATTTTTGTTTGTTGTGTAACATTGCCTCAATATTTGGTCGAAAATGCTTCAACGAAGTCAAATTAGAATGAGAACCTCGCTCTGAATATTTTAAGAAATATTTTTAAATCTGGTGAATTAGACGGCAAGGACCTTAACTCCCAGGGCTGGAGTTTCTCTACATTTTGACAATACCATCAAAATTAATGTCGGCGATGTGGGAGGGAGAGCTATCTTGTTGAAACAGGGTTTCAGAGTTCTGGAGCTCGGCCTTACCCTAAGTCAGAACTATGCCACTCAACACGGAAGAGTAAGCATTGTTATTTTTGACTTCTCTAGCGTGAAAGAGGAGTTTTAATTTGCAACAAATGACGCACGTGAGTTTTACCGAGTGAAGGTAAAAAGTGTGTACTTCTTTTGGTCCTTGATTCCTTTCCGAATATGAAACTCGTTATTGTACATATGATGAAGAGCCACAAGTGAAAGCAATTTCTCATCCATTCACAATAGGGGCTGTTGTTCGCCTCCACATGCAGTAGTGATTTAGTAATGCCGTTACTACCGTAGACCATTTTGCATCGAGAAGCTCCTAAGTTGTCATTTGCACATTTAAAACGCTGATACCTTCAGGTCTTTTTTGAGAGTTCTCATTGTTCGTCTGCTGGATTCTCACGCCAGTTTTCTCGCTCTTCAACTGGACGGTGCCAATTACTCTGCAACTGGATGGTGTCAATTGCAGTGCGCAGTTGCTTCTTGTTCCAGACACTTTTACGAGCTTCGAGGTGCTCGACTGGAGGGCAAGCGATCGAGCCTTTCTCACTTAAGGAACACTTCCACCGGCCGTTTTCTAAAGCTTCATGCTATTCATGTGTCAGGTTTGGACTTACGGCTTATGAAGATGATGACTTTGCTTAATGACACGAGTTCTTTAACTCTACATCGTTAGCGAAACTTGGACTGAGACGATTGATTTAAGATTAAAAGTACTCTGCATATTTTAGAATGTGAACAGTTTTAACAACACTGAAATTGGGTTAGTTGGCTAAAATGATAAACGTAAATTAGCTTAGGCATTATGCGTTAACAATTTGGGGTGCTATACTCAGTACACATCGTACTTGTAGGTTGATTTATAACAGTTGTTAGGATCTACCTCGACGAATCAGGAACAGAGCCTCATGAAGAAGGCTTTGTTGAGCGTCCTTTGTATGTCAGATATTCAAAATTCTTTTGTGTTAAAGAATACGTAACTTATGAACCATGAAGTTTTCATTTGCACACCGGGGGAGATCACATCATGAATTACTGGCTTGCATATTTGACTCATTTCACTAGGCGTGTGCACAGGCTACTTGTACATCATTCAACGGAGAACGAGTACAATTATGAAAGCTCTTTACATGCTTTGAACTTGAGCAATTTGCTACCGTAGAAAAAAGAGTAAAATTTGCAGGAGGAGCAGCTTGGAACACTCGACTGAGACATGCAATCGGTAAACAATTACTCCGACTTTCAAGAGACGAATTTCAAGTGTAGATGAAATCAATTTTTCACCAATCGGGGGTAGATAATCGTGATCAGAGGCATTAAAATGAGTGAGTAGTTGAAATATACGAAAGTAAGGCTGTAATTTAGATGAGTTGCGAGGTCGGCTCGATCTTCTGGTTATGAGAGTCATGTGCTCGAGCCTGGTCTAAGTGCCGAGTATTGAGGTGTAGCATCACGACTCGGCCATACTGCCGGTTGAGAACAAAGCGCAACCGCCGCTGGACACAGCTAAAAGCCCTAAGTAGCATTGCAAGCAAACTTTAATTAAAATAACTCTATCAAAATTACTTGTCGATTTGATACCTAATTATTGAACAATAACTGTCGGCGTAGTTTTGGCCAGTGCTTCTCTGAGGTTCTAAGTGTTCGAGTTTAAAGTCAGGGGAAATTGCGTACTGAAATAGATCGTAAATGGTTCTGAGATATCGATGTGTTACTGCTATTAATTTGTAATTGGAAATTCTATTCGGGTATTAAATATTTTACACTCCATTCAAGTAATGCATGATACAGTTAACTTTCATTTGTGAAATTGAAAATTCAAACATGAAATAAAAACTGTTTTTTCCTAACCTTTAAAAATATGAATCTTGCTCTCTACATTCGGAATTTGAATGTAATACTAAAAACATATTTTTGTGATACAAATTAATATCTCTTTGCGGGGATGTTATCGCCTTAAAAATGTGAAATTTTACGAAGCAAAACTTTCACAACATCGGGAATTACATCGTGCAACTAAAGCGATGCCGACAGTGGGCCAAATTTCCCAAAACATTTACGAAGAAGTAATTTTCATTAGCAAACAGCAATAAATAGATGATCATTGGACAGGACTCACCTGGTGGACGTTTTTGAAATCGCGCAAAGAAAGCACAATTGAAATTTAAGTCCATTTTCACGTGTCGTTATTGCGAAGTAAATGGAGTCGGCGTGCAACAAAGCACTACTCATTCACTAAAAACTTTTCTCAAGACTTAATCAATGTCCAGAATAAGTGAAACAGTTGAAGGCTTCCATAGTACCTATCTCGTTTGCTTGTAATTTCAAAAGTACTGTGCTACATGATTACACGTTACTAGTGTCATCGGAAGCCAGACTCGTTTTGTACAGATTCTACTGCTAGAACAAAGAAGTATATATATATATATATATATGTATATATGTATACTCATTATACTCAATGAGTTACATATATATATTTATATATCTAAATTAATTGCTTACTTGGGGTTTCAAGTAGAGTATCGCTCGAATTTACGTCATCTTCTGTCATTTCTTAATGATTGTGTCACTGTGCTAATTGTAAATTACTTGCGGTAGATAAACTTTTCAAATTACTGAACTGATCTTCCCTAAGTGGGAAAGCTTCAGTTTGCGATCCCAGCCTAACTTTGTTGCCTCTGCATCGATAATTATGCCTTCGTTCAGCCGCCCGACGTGCATATTTTTGCATACTTATCGTCACCCAGGCAATGATGTGGTGCCACCTATACCGCCCTTAACGGACTTTGAGCGGCCTTTACGGGAGACAATTAGCGAAGATGTAAAGAAGTATAACCTTGGTCCAGTTTTATAATGTTGCAGCTAGTTTTTCATGATAAACTGAATTCAGCTTTATTGCACATATACATAAGGCTACAGTTACTTCTAGTACTAGGCTAAATGCAGCTTTACCGTCAAATAATTCAGGCTGTTAAAGAATAATTATCTATCCCGGGCGGCAATAAGAAAAAAATTATAGATAAATAACTCTAAAATTGCAAGCATAACACTTTTAAAACACACAAGAATTACTGCTTGGCGATGAATCTCATAGCTTCTCAAAGATATTCAACCTCGTAACCATTTACCGTGAGGAGGCCGGCGGTGCATTCACACGGTCTGTGTAACCGACAGTGACCGTGTGAATGCAACAACAGCGGCCACGAGATATCTCGGGCTAGTTCGTTAAGGAGTTAGAATTAACAATCATTTAAGTCTCACCTGAATTGTCGGCATCAATATCACACGCAATACTATGCAATCACTTCGTCAGCCACGTCATAAGCCGTTGATCCCTCTTTAATGAAATCTATTCGGTATAAGTTATTACAGAGATTCGGTCATCTAAATCAACGTAGTGAGCTGAGAGTGAGTTGAGTTGACTGAGTATATTAGAAATTAGATTTTTTGATGGGTACCTGAAGCAATATAGTTGGACACGTGCCTCATTGTAAACAAAGAACTTGTTGGGTGTGCATTAATGACATAAATTTATCTTCAATCGTGTCTATTGATTTGACTTCAGCTCAAAGAGGAAAACAGGTGTTTAGGTCATCTGACATTAAAGAGTATTGGGAGGGAAAGAATGTTAAACGAGCACATCATAGTTTTGAAACTCTCTTTCTCGTAAACCGATGTTCGGTATACTTCTACATATAAAAATATCTACAATACGACCTAAAATTTCATTTGCTTTTGAAGGTAAGAAAATGAGAAATGTGTCCCTGACTCAATTCCTAGATTGGGTTCAATGTATAAAAATAAGTTTCAAAAAATCGGTCATCTGCGAATGACTCAAGATGACCGATACTATCGCAGATGACTCAAGAATGAGTCATCTGCGCGGCGCTTAGGGCGGCAAAAATGGCCGCGTAGGCAATGATATGTAAGCCTATGCAGCTAAAATTATAGATTCCGCGGCCAAATAGTAGGACTGGGATGAAGACGTGAGTGATGAAGAGGCTTTCCGTTTTCTAGCATTCGAGGTCATTTTGTAATATCGTAAAGTTACTACCCATGGCTCCCGACACCCAATGTATTCATGAGCGTTAGACTCGCTGTTCATTGAGAAATGCTCGCCTGACGCTATACTCGTATTTAACTATTCCAGTAACTCGTTTATGTACTTTTTGTTTCATTTCCTAAGCACATTCCTTCCGTTTTGTACATTCAGGTCATCTATCAACTTCCAGTTTTCATTTTGCACGCGCCGAAGTGAGATAAAAGTTTACAATTTTGATCTGCGAGAACTCTTTCCACTGGTACTACTTTTGAGAATTTCTTCTTTTCATCATCTGCAATCGTACAGTATGAAACTCTAACTCACTCGTATTCTAAATGGAAACAAACGGCGAAGAATGAGAACGATGAGGTGAAAACTTCATTTAGATGTAAATGTGGAACAGAAATTTCAAACGTGTCTCCATGGGGCACCGGCATACAGAGGTCGGCACACAGCTGGGGAGGAAGGAGTCGACCACCGTCTGAGCGATCTAATTTTCACGGAACCACGGAGTGCTTCCCTTGGAAAAGGAAGCTTAAGCCTCACATCCCTCAGAAGTTATGGGCATTGAAGACGCAACGATGCACTGTATATCAACTGTGTTTGAAGTAATAACGTTGCTTCCTTTTAGCTTTGCGTGACCCTGGATTCGAAATCATACCAGGGTCTGACAACAGAAATATGGAGCATCTTATTCTGCCCGGGCTCGTCTCTGTGATAATGAGGGCATAAATTAGTGAAACGCAAGATCAGTTTGGACTAAATGAAGCAGAATGGCGAATTTAAGTGGTCTTCTAAACAACATGCATTCGTTTCTTCTCTATTTCCATTAATACAAGACACAGGGGAATGAAATCTCGTTAAACAAGCTATCCGTACTTCGAATAATAAAATTATTTGATGTTAAAACTTAATTTCAGGACTGCCATTTTCGTATAAAAGCTTTATATTGGATAATAATTCCACTTGTGGTTCCACTGACATTCCTTCTGAATTGAAGCATGCAATAAATTTTTGCTTGCTTCCCAGTTAGTGTAACCCAAACAATTTTCTAACGAGAGCTAATCAAAATTACAGTTTGTATGGCTGCAATTGCGGAGGGTCGTTAAATTGACTGATTTAAAAACTGATTCGGTTTGACTTTAGCCGTCAAAAGCTCACTCTGTGCTTGATGAACTCCACAGTGCATCTAATGACACAGTCCCTACGCAGTGCTTCGATCGTCTTGAAACTTGCATGACACATTCAAACGAGGTATCTCCTTAGGCACCGCTCTTTAGTTACGCTACTACAGTTTTCAGGGGCGGCGAGCGGCATCCTGTATATTTTTCCGATCAAGTTTGATGCTCCGATGCCCGTCTGATGTTTTTTTCCTTTGTGCTGAGCATCGCTCGAGGCAGAGGATGTTGCGGTTGGAGGATGCGACTACCAACCAGAATCGGGCTACCGGGTTCTCGAGGAATTACTTTTAAATAATGCATGGCATGATAATGGAATATGGTATTGAATATCTCTTCTTTTCAGACCCTTTGTGCTATGATTGCTGGTGCTCTTGGAATAATTTTTAGAGCGCGTGTTGCTGTGTTTGTTTTTTCGTAATTTAAAACTAGGAATGAATGTTATGGTATTTCTTAATTTAAATCGAGTTGAAAACTGTAGAGGAATGCTTTGTTATTTTTTAATTTAAGTTGAGTCGGAAACTTGGAGGAATGTCATGTATTTTCTTAAATTCAGTTGAGTTGAAAAATAGGGAGAAATGTAATGTCTTGTTGTCTCGAATATATGCCTCACAAATTTTCCTTAAGCATTCTTGACATAACTGATATACGGAAAGCAAACATGTATCAATTTATTTTCATTTCGTTTGTAACAGCAATGCTTATCGTGAAACTCTTCAATTAGAAACCTGGATTTCTTTTGAGCAAGAACCTTACAGGAGTGACTTCAAAATGCACTAACAAGCGATGAGAGATTAATTTTAACAGTTTGGTTTTCAAAAGTATAAATTTATATTGAACTGAGCATAAAATACTTTGTCTTCAGTGAAGCGCAGAGAAATCACGGAAGCGCTCATTTCTGAATAATTCCGACCAACGAAATTCTATGCTGGCCGTAGGATCAAAAGGAATTTTCTAAGTCATTCGAATTGAATTTTATTGATGAGATTCGTGCTGTCTTCGACATTCAAAGAATGCAGAAAGATTCACCCTCCCACCATTTTCCATCGCTATTAAACCTATCGCACTATAATTTGCTCAACGATTAACTTTGGTTGTACTTAGTATCATGTTCCTGAGTATTTGAAAAAAATTCATTCATTTTACAAACTAAATATCCATGACGTTGTCATGCATATTAGTATGGTCGTATACACTTATCAATAACGCTAAAACGGAGCATACAATATCACGCTCTTCTACTGAATTTTGTGCTCAATTGTGAACATATTATGATTCTGACTAATTTCCATCAAATACTTGGCAAAGTTTATCATGAATTTGTAAGAGAGACAAAATCTCTGGCACCACTTTGCAAAACTGAATGTGACTTAAAATTTCAATTTGTTTATTTATCAAAATACCCACATTTAAAATTGCATATAAATATCGTCAGCGACGCATATTTTAATTCAAATGTTACGTTGAAAAGAACATATGGAAACAATGGTGTGAAATCGGAATTTGGAGCAGACGTTTTACCATTTTCATCATTAATTATCATGGTTCCTGATGAAAGGTTTTTGAGTATGTAGTACTGTAGCCCTGAGTGATACGAAGTAGTTCTGCCTCCGTACTCTCGGACGACGCTCCTCCCACCCCAGCCTTCCAGCGTATAAAGGGGCGCCTCCAGCCTGCGGTTGCCAGTGCGCTTCTGTCCTGCAGAGTTGCAACGCCGTACGAGAGCTGCCTGAGTTTGTTTTGCACCTGTACGTGAGATCGCTCTTGACACCTGCTACTGGAATTGAACTCCCGTGTCAAATCGAACTGAAAGACTCAGCGACTGTGCGAGGTTATTCCGCTGACCAATGTTGTGACCATCAACTTGTGTTAAAATTCAAATGCTGAAGATTTGGGAGCGACTTAATACGATTGACATTAAACGTGATACAATTTCACGGGTTTCGTGCTAGTTGTAAATTCCTTCGAAAAGAACTTGACCCCAGAAATGGGATCAGAACTCATATTTCGCCAGCTCGTGGATTCATTCCATGCTGCTGCCGCCGCCCATCGAGACACGTGCAGCATAGACGACTCAGAAAACAGCCCTCCTCAGCTCTCATGCGCCGATCTAGAGTCATCGAACACTGATTATTGCTTACAGTATCACGAAAACAAGCGCATCGACTTGCGAGAATACATCTCGGCTTTTGATCTACCTAATAATTCTATTCCTATTTTGAGTCCTTGTGGATCAGTTAGCTCTGGCGACGAACAACGTTTCTTCAGCTCACCGGAGTCAACCGTGGAGCGATCATCCTCAAATTTCTCCGTTGATACCAATTTCGGCACCTCACCGCAGTCTCCTCCACATTCGATAACCTCGTTTGATTCAACAGGAAATTTCCCTCTGACTCCTATTTCTCCCGACTGCGAGAACCTCCCACAAAACTGCTCTCTGGCGTTGACCGAGGTGAGGCAGGGCTCTTTCTCCCACCAGCCCCAACAAAAGGACGTTAAAAGGATCAGCTCAGACGGCTGTAAAACCTCTTCTTACGAACACGGCTCACAAAAGATTGGGATAGTGAGTTCTCGGTCAAATGTTTTTTCGTGTAGCAGACGACAACGGCGACGGTGTGAGGTGTCAGAGGCCGTGCGTAGGAAACGTCGGCTTGCAGCTAACGCGAGGGAACGTCGACGCATGGACAGCCTTAATTTAGCATTCGACAGGCTGCGATCCGTTCTCCCGCAGCTCAACAACCAGGAAAAGTTGTCAAAGTACGACTCCCTCCAGATGGCTCAGACGTACATCGCAACGCTGTGTGAAATGCTTGTTTAATTCAATTCTCATGTAATGGGTAACGAGGCTCGCCCTGTCCCAATTCCAACTCCAGCAAGCTCCTCAGCACGGCGAAATCTCCTGTCATCATTCATTTCGTTTAGTTTTTAGACTATCGCATGAATTCTAAAACAAGAAGTGCATGATTTATTTTCCTAACGGATTATGTAATGTAAATCCACTTCATACTTTGAGCTCTTCTATTCAGTGTTTTCACAACACCTACGCGTGGAGTGCATTTTTGTCTAGCACTGATTTACGGTACTCCGTTTCCGACATTGTGCGTCACATTATGCGCCGCCCTTTCCAAGATTCATTCACCCTTGGATTTGAATTTAAAGCATTTATTGTCAATTTCATTGTTGGTATAACAATACACATCGTTACGATATTTCAACGCTTCTGCGTTGAAGGTTCCCAATCTGTTTCTTGTATGGCATCCAGAAATGTAACTTTGCTGGAAAATCTTTCACTGTCGTCAGCATGTTGAATATTCGATGTTAGTTCAGTTTCATCAACGTTCTGGAATAATACCTGAGCTGTAGCAGCTGATTAATAATATTCAATTTCTAAAGGTAGGAAAGAATTTTATGTAAACTCTGTTAATTTGGTAGACTACGAGACGATATTTTTTCAAATCCTGACAGCAAGAAGATTACATACACCAGTACAACTGCCGTTTTGCATCGAATGGGGACATTTACATCCCGGTGTTTGTGCAATATCTCTGTATTGAAGTCCCGTATGTAATGCATGGAATTCCTAGAGTATAGGTCCATAGCACTTGATTCAAAACATGACTTGAGTATGCCTACAATCTACCGCCTCATCACTTCAACACGAGGGCGTGCCCTGGAGTTGGAGGGAGGCTGGGTGGGCGAGCGTGATGGGATGTTAGACGTGCGATCTCATAGTACATAAAAGGCGTACAGCCATTATTTGTAGAACTTAGATGACTTGCAAACGTAGAATGAGATTGTTAAATGGTATTAGCGTGAGCTAACTAATAGGGCTGTGTGCTTTGAGGGGATGTCGTAAAAATAACATCTCGTTTCCGTGCGCTGTTGTTGATCTGACAAACTTCTTAAAAGCAAAAGAGGCATTATTATGAATAGTTTACCTGTTTTAAAACTTATTGAGTTTGTACATCTTGTAGACGTAATAGGAACATGTTCAAAAGTTCGATGTATTTTTGTAATTTTGATGTAGCAACACGAGGGAGCCTGTAAAATGACATTTATTTTTATTGTTGTACAAAGAAACCTTGATAATCTAGTCAACGTGTGGCATTATTCTTTTTGATAATAAATTCGAAACTGCTCGCATTCTTTTATTCCCTCCTGGCGACAATTGCTCAGCAGCGTCCAGAGTCAAAAGTTGGTTGAGATGTTGCCGCTATGCCTGACAATTCTCCTAAGAATCTGACTTGCGAGTATTTATTTATTAACCAAATCCCCTGCAGCGCATTGGGTTATTTATAAGGTCTTCTTCGAACCTCTAATGGTTCTTCTTTATTTCTTAATAAATATCCAAAGCTAAAGAAAATTATCCATCCACTCAAGCTTCAATGAACCGTATCCATGATACGGCAGGAAAGCCATTATTTCATTACTCATTGATGATATTTGAATTTCTCTGATTTCTCTGATTGAAAACTCTGATCAAGCAAGATGATCAGAGTTTTAGTATAACTGAAATGTATGGCGAGGATGATACACATAAGTTGTGTTGAGAATATAGCGATTAGCTGAGGAAAGCGTAGCGATTTAGAGAAAAACGATTAGGCTTAACGATCGCAGGAACTTTACGAGATGGTGGAGCGTATGCAATCATTTTCAGAGCAGAAACTATGAACAAAGTTTTAAATTTAGGTCAAGGAATCATTTCCCATTTCTGAGATGACTTGTAAAGTCGGCGACCACATGGTTGCATGGCTGCACCAGTTGGTGGCCACCACACCTACATGGCTGCACCAGTTGGTGGCCACAACACCTACATGGCTGCACCAGTTGGTGGCCACAACACCCACATGGAAGCAAGCGACGGTAGCGTTACACGAAGGCGTCAAATTTCTACATGAGGACCTCCCCCTGAGGCAACAGTTACCTCACATTTCGTCACTGGGACCAGGCTCATTGGTTACCATAGCAGAATCACTACTTTCCAATTGAATTGCATTTTTCATCAAGAAACTGCATGGAAAAGCTCTGACCAATTTTTACTTCCCTTATCAGAAAATGTGAGCATAAATTCAAAGCACATACACCTTTATTACTATTGAGTACATTCTTTGTAAAGGTAAATTCATGCTCGTTAGGTGAAACAGAATTAAAATTGTTCAGCCAGCTTCGTTAGTGTGGTAGCTGTAAAATTGTGATAACTGGGGTGTACATGACATTCGAGAAACACTCCATGACTTTCAAAAACCGGTTACAAAATGTATATTCAATGCTCTTATGTATAAAAAGTTGCAAATAGTGCTTGTAACTTTCGGTAGAGAAGTTGACTTTCTTCAGTTAAAAGTTTGATAACCAAATTCATGTCGTCAATGGAACTTTGCGCTACTGAATCAAGGCGATAACTTCAAGATTCATTTCTTCCATATCAATTTATTTGCAGGGGTACCTATGATTATCTGTGCCTTTGGCAGCCCAAGCGCAGATAGCGCCGCCATATAGTTGACGTCAATGGGGCGGCGAAAAAGTTAGACTGGGTTATAAGCTCTGCGGACAAATATTAGTCGTCTGCTGTTTGTTGAGCTCCAGTGTATAGTTGTTCGAGCTCCTTTGAGGGCGACAACTGCGGGGGCATCGGGCTAGAACTGGCATTGATTGACGTGGCAGTCATTCAGGATATGTCAGGCATTTAGATTGGTAAGCTAATTCCCCAAACATGAACCAATCGAAAATTTGGGGACCACTTAGAACGAAAAGTTAGGCGTCGAGAAGATCGTCCACGTACTGTGGCCGCATTATGTCAGTTGATGCAAGCAATGTTTAAAATCGATCAGATGTACATTGGGATACTTGTACACTCAATGAATTGCCGCTATAATTCATGCTCGTAGATGTTTTACACCATATTAGTAGGTGATAAATTTTTTGTCCCGGGAGCTTATGAAGATAAAAAATGTTTTTATAAAGAACGTCAGAACCCAACAACAATGGCAGACAAAATAAGGTAGATATTGAGTTTTAACGTATTCGCGAATTACATTTGATTGGCAAATATTGATGACATTAAAATCGTGCTAGATCTGCCCACTAATGAATAATCGACTCGAATATATAAGTAAAATCCCATTCTTCATAAGCACAGCATGGGCTTCGATATAACTTTTTGCTCATTTTTCTCTGCCCGGATTCGTGATAACAAGAGCGACTGAAAGCAATAGCAGTTAACCATCGCTCATTCCTTAGCCTTCGCATGTGCACATCTGATTAAACAGGAAACTGGCGTTACGTTGATGCTGGGGTTCCCCTGTTCATTTATTTCACTCGTGCTTTTCATGACTCGAATTAGTATACAATTAAGTCGCATGGATTACGCGCTGAGGTTCGAGGTCAGTTCAAGGGCTCATCAGAAGACTTCATTTCGCCTCAACAAACATAGTGTAGTCAAGGATGTCTGATTACCATCATTCGAATCGTTTTCATAATTCATTGCGAGAAGTGACCATGTAGGAGATTTAAACTTGATTTATGACATATCTAGCAACCGAAAAATTTGTCGGTACTTCAGAGCCTTGAAATAGTTTTGTGAAGTTGGTTTAAAGCACGGGTGTCGTTAAAATATTGCACTTTTTACAATTTAAGAAGTTCATTGCTAAATTCTTCTGCACTTCCTGTGCTGTGGTGTCATGGCCCGAGGATATCATACATTTGTTTTGGGTATCAAGGAATGATTTTCATATTTAGTTCCTCAAAACAACATCCAAGGTGAAAACTTATTAGATATGAAAATCGAAATACTGTCAAGTCTTTCGTTATCATCTCCAAACCAAGAATTTTCCGGCAACTTTTCCAGTCTAAATTAATGGCTTGAAGTCGTATTAAAATAAATCGTATCAGACCTATTAAAATTGAATTAGGGGTTTATACCAAATGAAAATGAGGCGTAAGTGTATTTTGGAGGAATGTATATACGTAGCCGTTATTTCTGGTAGTCTATCTATGGCACACTATGGTAGTCTATCTATCGCAGAACTATTTTCTATTTTCTCGCACCTACAGCAGTTGTGCGTGCGAATAGAATCTCCACCCATTGAAATGAGTGCTTACAGAATTCTCACACATTCCTGAAACTTGAAATCATTGTGATGAGATTGAAAGCTTACGAGTTAAATTTACGTACGAAATTTGTAGTTAATTTGGGATGAGATTATTTGGAGAATATTGCCTAAATCCCAATCGCGCAATTTGACCTCCGAGTGGAAGGAGAGCTCGTCGTGCTCTCGTAATTCCGAGCTGTAGGAAAAAATTCATTGAACGAATTTATTTCACAGTTGAACGCAAAGCTCACATTAAAGGCATCTTTACGCATTTATCGACCTACTCAAATGTATCAGCATGAAATTTTCAAAGGTATGGACAGGAAATTTTCAAATGTATCAACATGAAATTTTCAAATGTATCAACATGAAATTTCAAAATGTATCAACATGAAATTTTCAATTTTTCAAGCCAGATGTTGCTCAGAAGCAGTCGGCAGCCTCCCACGCGTTCCATGCACTTACGCTGCCGGAAATGAACAGTGCGTAAGGCATGCCTGAATTTTTGAGGCTCAGGCATCAGCGAGAGCTCGCTGCAACAAATGTGTTCTCAAATTCTTCCGTGAAATAATAGTGAAAGCTTCAAGAATGGACTTACTAGGGGGAAACCTTGTTCTTATTAAAAATCACATAGCTATGGCGGGTTAAAACATACTAGCTTCAAATAAAATGATTTCCTATAGCTTTCGAGCCACCTAGCGCTGATCTTCAGCAGAAATATGCGAAATTATTAGGTGCTTCCTATTGCACAGGAGTTACGGCGTCAATAAATCTCACAACTCTGTTGAGGTCTCAAAAACAATTTACGTCACCAACTCACTAGACGTGAGCAGATGTATTGGCAAAATGTACGAGCCAGTAGCGTTAATTTGGAACGCGACAGGGTGTAAAACTGGTCCAAAGAGACCCGGTACTGACTGGAAGGGCGTTATTTGAGAGTGCGTCAGGTGTGTTCGAAGTAGGTTTCCATCCCATGTATGAGAGGAAAACGTTTCTTTTATGTATGAAAAAATGGTTGAGCTTCAAAATTAGTGAGGCTAAATTCATGCGTTTTTTTGTTTTGTTTATCAGCTTTGAGTTTGATTATTTATTGATGAAGAAAAGGTCGTTCTTTTAATCGCATTAAAAAAGATAGGAAAATAGTTCTACTCCAAAATCAGACAAGTTAGGTCTAACTCAATTTTTCAAAGCCATACTTTAATTATTGGTGATGAGGAATTATCACACTTTCTAACCGCATTTAAGAAGGGATTTTTCCCCAGTTTGCGAAAATTAGAAAATTATTCTTCGACGCATTTCCGTGCTTTGATAAAATCACACCTCGAGAGACCCCAAAAGCATTGCTAACTCAGCTGCTACTATCTAATACACTATCACTACCGAGCCCCACACTCCTAAAATCGAATGTAGCTTCCATAATCCAGCTTCCATAATCAAGATGACTGCAACAGTCGCAGTCGAATGCCTGTCTGTACCACAGATGCTCCGACTGGCGCACTGCAATGGCATAATAACTACCCCCATCACTCAAACAACGTTCGCTGAGTGCTGTAATTGGAGAAATGATTGATACCTTGCATTTTCATCGGGCATTTAAAATCCACTGTGATTGGTAGCTTTCTTAAATCCAATTTTTAAATTCGCGTTATGATAGGAGTTAATTCAACCATGATATTCTCGAAGCAGACAAATGAATGCAAATTCATTGTTAGAGACTAGGTAATTGTTTAAGGTCGTAGTAATCTGCGATATTGATGCATTAATCTTGATGCAGGCTCTTGAATACAACATCATTTTGTTTTCCTCTGAAGCTATTGAAGAAAATTCAATTAACAGATAAATGTACCAAATAGGCCTATCCCTGAAGTGTACCTCTTTATTCATCGTAAGCGATTTGAACGGTATCATACCATATGAATTTCGTTATTCAAATAAATGATTTTTTCAGAAAAAGGGGAAATTTCATCAAAGTGACGGTACTTTGCGTCAGAATTTGCAAGCGTGAAGTTCCAGCGAAGCAAAAGCCTTTGCCTATCGCAACAAACCTGTTCTATTGCATGTCGTTCAGATGAACTTTAAGGCATTCAAGTATAAGAAATACTCGTACGCTGGACGTAGAGTACGTATTGCTCCGGTTTAAGACATTAAAGCTGGAGCAATGAAGCGAGAGCGGCGGCATATCTGCCCTCTCCGCCATCACAGATGGCTAGCGCAATGCATTCGTTGGCTCCATCTGCCGCGACAGACAGCACGAGCCGCCCTCGGGCGGCCTAGATTTTTTCTCAATTCAATCGGGCATGTTTTATGGGCATCTGCATCGAACCCCACGCCAAACTACCCTTGAATCATTCTTCGCTCAAAATTGGCACGTGGTTGCCATCAAGTGTGGTTAAAAGTGCACAACCAATGCTACTGGTGGCGGTGACTTTTTGTATCGCGGATACCATCTCATTACCTTGCCGCGTCCCTCGCTGTAGTCGCGGGCAAACTTAGCGCGTAAAGACCAGGGAGAAGCCCACAAAGTATTCATGCTGTTCAGTGGCCAAGCAATGAAAATGAGCAAAAAATTTCTATCGGAAGTAATAAGTGTAAATTAAGATTCATAAATCTTAGTGAAATACGACGTGTCTAAATAAATCCGATTCTAAAGTGTACGGAATGAAGAATCAATCAACGAATACTAGGAAAATCCTAACGGTGAATGTAGTGCAATGACTCAAAGTAGAACAGTGAATACTGTGTCACGTAAAGCTGAAGTTTCACAACAACTCAATTGAAAGAAAGGATAAATGTTCACATAAACATAAAAATTTGATCAGTTATCTGTCTACCGAAACAGCGACGATCAAACCATGGCTTGAATTCCAGTATCAAACGCACGGATGTGTTTTCGACCTTCACTGTGACTACTAACATTCCTTTCTTGGGAAACAAGGAATGCGTGATAAAAGGGCTATGAGGACTGAAATGTATTGAGTGTACGGGATCAGGAGACCTCCATATTCATTGAGTCATTAAACAGCGGTCTGAAAATACCACAATCGATGCGCTAGAAAATACCCAAGAAGCCTTATAAACCATTCCACATCTTACGCGTGACAAGATTCAGAATTTCACTGGGACTATTACGTAGCGAAATAGAGCGGAAAATGAGCAGAGGAAAAGGTCGCCAAAGCGGACGGTGGACTTGATTAGTCCGCTGAAGAGGCGGGTCTATCGTACGCAATGAAGCGAGGCGCCTGTCACCGCGGCTCAAGAAATAGAGACGAAATAACCTCTTAGGAGGCCGTCGCGATGTCACAGTGGGTGGCCCAAATTGGGGTCCTGGTGTCCCATAATTGGGGTCCTGGTGTCCCATAATAAGCACGCATGATAAGCACACCTAACCTACCATAATAACCCGCCAGCCAAGCCTGGACTGGATGCTCTCCTCCCTGCACTCAACTCATCATTGCTTCACAATGGAAGGCTTGACCA
>VOMN01073784.1:0-19283 GCA_014899125.1 Orchestia grillus | reverse complement strand
GTGACGGTTTTGATTCAAAAGACGCTAAATGAGGAACGTAAAATTGTAGAACTGTTATTTTGCACCCAGGGCTTAGAGCCCCCGGACGGGACCGCATGACTGCTCTTTATTATCAACGGAGGTGATGCGAATACAAGTGCTCATTTTGACTGAAGTAATTTTTCTCGGACAAAGTCTGTGTGCAAATGAGGAGGTTTTCGAAGAACTTTTAATTTCATATTCATGAGAACCATTTACTCGGGGGAACACGACATTTCTTTAATGTGTTAATAAATATATATATGTGAATGTATCCATTTGTACTCACAAATCTTAACGGTTTCATTCGATTGGTGCTGAAACCTAAAATTCAAATCATGTACCGAATTGATTCACGAGCTTTCAAAAAGAAAAAAAAGAAAGAAAAGAAAAATCGTTTATTCCGATCTCATTCACATTCAAAGCATGGTACATAGGATTTTCGATCAGTAAAATTACAGCCTTAAAATTAAAATGTGAATGTCAAGTGACACTTCTGACTGTGATCAGTGTCTACAACCTTAAAGTTAAAATAAAATTAAAATTAAAAATCCAGAAAACTCCTTTCTTGTCACTTAACTCCTATCTGAAGAATTACTCAACAAAGAAACTCAGCCTCATTGCTGTATGCAGTCACCCGCGCATAAAAAAGCGTTTTGGTTCTGTTCAAATGGGCTAACAAGAAGCATTCGCTCATCTCCCCTCGCAACTGCCAGTCACTCGGGCCTAGAGAATGACGCGGTCTTAACAAGAAGTTGTCAGCGACCGCCGGATCCTGGTACTGTGCGTCAGCAGCACGACGCCTGTGGATCATGCTGAAGCTCACAATGTTTAAGGACTTCCTCCAGTGCATGAAAATACCACACTTGTGTTCTTTTTGATGCCCGACTGACTTAAAAAACTCTTTTTTAAGTTTGACTCTAATAGATTCTTTATTATAAACTGCCTCACTCTGTTCTTATTCTACATGTACATACAAAATCTTATTCCTATCTTCATTCGCATTGCTGTTGAAGGCACAAGATGCAATAATAAAATTCCTGAAAGACGTGTCCATCTCGTGTTGACTATGATTAATCTCAAGAATATTTCCTCCTTACTATAATCTTATTTTATTCATTCATCACTGTTTCATGATTTTATATCATTAAGCCTCCTGTAGATTCTCCTGCGCAATTACTCGTGTTAAAATAATTGGTGGATGCTTTTCAGAAAGGCAAGTATACATAAGAGGGAAAAATGAATTTCACGATTAGAGCGCTTCAACAAATCATAACTTTTCTCACGTGCGTGTGTCCGCGCTTAATTCTCGCTTTGGAGCGATGCCGTCTTTGTTTTAATCGGAATGAATGTATTTCAACATTTAAGAAAAGCATCACTGGATGTACCGTGAAAATCCTTCATAATTTTATATGAAACGAAGTCTGGATCTAAGTCAAGGAAAAAATTCTCAGAAACACGACAGAATAACAACAAACCCTTAAGCAAGGTTATGCTGTATCACGAATGAGTGGAAACGTAGACAAAGAAAGAAAATTTTCCTTGAGCAGCAGCAGCAGCAGTGAGCCTCGTGGCTAAGTTGAGCGACAGCAATACCTCGGCGGTGCGGCGACTTGATCGTCTTAGCATCAATCCTGGCGAATATATTGAAGCTGGTGTCTTTTCTACCAAAAGATGAAGACCGTACAATGCGTGACTTAGAGCGCAAAGTCTGGGAGGACATTGTGATGCCCAGCTGGTACTCAGTTTGGTGGACATCTTGATGCACGACTGGTGCCAGTCTGGCAGACATCGTGACGTACGGCTGGTGCTCAGTCTGGCAGACATCGTGACGTACGGCTGGTGCTCAGTCTGGCAGACATCGTGACGCACGACTGGTGCCAGTCTGGCAGACATCGTGACGTACGGCTGGTGCCAGTATGGCAGACATCGTGACGCACGACTGGTGCCAGTCTGGCAGACATCGAGACGCACGCCAGAGAGCCGTCAGTGTGCACATTAGACAAAGCCAACGGTCGCAGCGGAATCTACCTAAGTATTCCCAAGGTTTGCTGCGATGAGCACATTGTCGCAATCAACAGATGGAGCCGTTCACTGATCTTGATATTTATATTTTAGGTTGAAGAATAATACTTCATATGTTTTAGCCCTTGCCAACTCATCATTCTCAGAATCAGTAGGATTCATAGCTCTTATTAAATTGCTCACGATTTTTTAATATTTCTGAGTTTCCTAGAGTAACTTGAAATTGTATTAAACTAAAAAACTGTTTTTTCCAGGATACATTCATGCAAAATGAAGGCGAAAATGATGCGGCATGCGCCTAATGCGCCCCTGTGTGCAGCGAGTCAAACTTTCCACGTCTGGTATTTGTTCTTCAAATCTTGTACCGTGATGTGCTACAAGAATAGTACTCGTAGATTTCATGTTAGCTGATGTTTGTCTTTATAAAAAAGCTTCTAAGAGTAATTTAACAAGGATAAAAATTTCAATTTGTTACGTTTTCTGTAGTTAAGAAGTATTTCGACAATGCGGGCACCAGCATTTCTATCACCGTCACATGGGGCGTTTCAATAATAGCTTTTTAGTAACCGCCAAATTTGTAAAAGCAATTACATATGTGTACAACAAATCGGTCTGTCTGATTGAGAAGAAGTTTACTTTGAAGTGCATATTTTGGTGACTCCGTTTATGTTCAAGAGTGGTTGTAAAGAGTTGAATACGTTAGTGATCAGATATATGATATGTTGTGAACAACTCATTGCTATAGATCGCGGTAGGATCTAAATACATGAGAACTACCCATTCACTTTACCAGTAGGTAACAATTTGCAACTGGAAACGTAATTAAATATTTGAAATAGTGCTATGGTGAACGCGTCTCTTAATTCCTTAGAGTTTTCAGAACCATGACTTCTAATGGCGCTGGTAAAGCTCTTCAGAAGCCTATAATTTCGTAGGCGTTTTTTTTTAAACTCACAACCGTCGTAAAACAACTTTCGAGAATCACCGAAAATCTATTCCAGGAATAACCCTCAACATGTTAAGACCCTCCACTCCGTCTCCCGGCAACAGTTTTAGAGTCAATTCTAAACCTGTGCCAGCGCGAGCATTCAAGCCTGAAGCAATATGATCAAAATATTTTTATCATAATGCGGCCTTCTACTCGATCGAAGGCATGTAAGCGTAGAACTATAAAATCCCAATAGAATAGATTTCACTCGCCTTTGAATGGCTGTTTATGACTACGTTCCATGTATTAAAGTGACGGTTAACTGAGCATCAACAGGCTCGCTAGCACAGCCCGCTCCCACAAACCTGTTCGTATTCGCTCTCCTGGTGAAAGCTGTTACGATTATTGCCCTTTCACGACATTGCTTCGTTAGGGCTCGAAAGCACTACGCTTATCCCCGGCGATGCTCTTTCATATTCTAGCACTGCTATTATATTGAGATACCAGGGTGCATTCAAAGTGAAATAGATGAAGGTGAAGTTTTTGCATCGCTCCGAGAAGTTGAATTTATTTCCCACAATCATCTGCGAACGAGGTTTCGAATTGTCATTAGAAATAATGGCAGGAAATATCAATGCATTCTTTCAACAACAACAAAAGGGGAGATCGTGTTTTGTTACTCTCACAAGTACGTACCTTGGCGTAAGCTTATTGCGTAGCGACTTATTCCTTTATTTCTTGAACTAAAATTCGCACAGCGCGACGTTGTCAACCCTCCCTATAACTTTTGGCTAAGGTTACGATGTTCTCTGAGCAGCCCCGAGTATTATTTACCACAGCTGGAGTCTTGTGTCAGAAAACAAGGAAGCAAGAACGTAACACGAATCTCGGGACATACAGATAATCTGCGTCACAACCCGACACACGGCACAGCTCTGTGGACAGCGTGGTCTCTGCTCAAGTCACGCTGTGTTCTCCATGAGGAAATGTGGTTGGCAACACTACCACCAACTACAGCCCACCCAAAGCCACGAGGTGAGTTGAAGGAGGCGGTCACTTCCAGAGTACTTTGCAGTACGTCGATAATTATCACAAGTGAAATGAAATGTGGTAATTTGTTTGTGTGAAATTGCCTCTAAAGTAAAAATAGTACTACTGCCCTATTGGGAGGAAGTACGAACGTGTGAATGAAAGTTTACGTTTGAAGCCCGGATGAAATCAAGAAAACATTTGTGCAAAATATAGAAGCATCTAGTGTTTGCGGAAGTAGTTCAAGGACATTTACTTGGACCTTTGACTAATTCCCTGAGGACGGGCATGAATAGCACATGAAGATGCTTTAATAAAATTTATAATTGATTCTATGAAACAATAGCGAAAAAATGCACCAACAATATTAGTCCTAACATACGAAATACATATTTCTAGGTTTTACGAAGTACGTAACTTCTTATTATTGATTGAAAGCATTCCTTTTTCGACAAAGGAATTTCCATAATGCTTTATGAACATTATGGTCTGCCATTCCGCTCCTTTGCATCATGCACCTGTTTTAATCTCATGGGGGCTATGAAGCTACTTCCATTATTCTAATCGTTGTAGCTTATGAGCCTACGTTATAATTCATTTAAAAATCGTAAGCACTGTAGGCTTAAATGTCCTCAATTGCTTAGTTTATTGTAATTCATCTCCTCCACAACAGTAGCTTGGGGATGTGCGAGCATTGTACGAGAGGCAATGCGTCACATGGGAAAATCATACAAACCTCAGTCTATTGTAAGATTTTCATACAAGCCTCGGTCTATTAACAAATTATTCGCCGTTGATCAGGTCGATGACACCCACAAGACATACTGCCAAGACTACCACTCACAGTCCGCAGTCTACTGCGAACACCCACCAAGCACAGTCCACAACAAGACCACTCACTGTCCAGAGTTCACTGCAATCACCCACCAACCACAGCCCACCACAAGGCCACCCACCAGCCACACTCCCCACAAGGTCACNACCACCCACCAGCCACAGCCCCACAAGACCACCCACCAGCCACAGCCCCACAAGACCACCCACCGTTAACCGTCCACTTCAAGGCCACTGGGGGGTTGGCCGGGGAGCTGCGGCACGTGAAGTCCACCTCCTGGTCCTCCGTGATGGACGAGGGGCCCGTGATGTGCAGGGAGCGAGGCGCATCTTGGTGAGATCAAATTCATTTTCAGTTAGCATGAAATTCTATGAGTAAATTGAGAAATTTCGAACTTGATGTTTCAGAAGCATAGATTTGTCAACGTTACCCAAATAATGTGGAATTGAAAGTATTTTAGACCTGGTGTATAAAAATATGAAAAAATCATAACACAAATCCCTGTTTAGCTCGTGTTTTTGCTCATTTTCGCATTGGAAGACTTACCGGAGACTTTTTCAACGAAACATCTTGGCCCCTTGCTTCTAAAAATGGGTCAGTCACTGAAAATAGTTGTTTTAGATACGCCTGAACGTTGTTCCATTTATGATTTTCAAATAAATTAATTAAGAGCTGCGTTTATTGAGTATCTGAATTTAAATTTTGAAGCTCTTTCCTAGCTCAATGAAATACATGAAATTCCCTGTAACTTCGTCATCTCGCCCATGTGCGTAAAACCTAGCGAACGAGGGTAAATGTTAAACAAACAAGTCATTTATTACTCATCCTGTTTTAGAACATAATTCAATTTTTCTGTTTGAATTCGAAGAAAGTTCATCGGCTGAAAAATTCGGCCTAAAAGAGTTGGATGATTTTTGGATGATTTTCGTCTTCACCTCATCGGACGGACAGCTCGAGCAGCCTCAGGAGTTGGTGAGCAAAGTTAAGTGGAGCCTCACAGACTAGAGGAGACTGAGGTACAAACTTTTCTTATGTGAATTAAGTGAATGAGGAATTTAGTGCGTCGAAGTTGCTTATCCGATATAATGAGAACATTTTACTCAAGCGTACCATTACACGAGCAATTATTCTCATTTAAAGTTTCACACAAAATACCGAACATTTATTTATTTATTCTATTTGTCTGTGAGCAAATATCCGCGAGTTAAGTCTGATTTGATCTGACATGCTGCGCTGAATAAAACTTTAACACGTTGCCTACTGATGAATGCATATACCTAGTTTGTTCCATTACAGGTACTGAATTTAAATTCGGCGACGCTCTCGTGCTTTGAAGTTAGATTTGTTCCTGTCATTTTTGCTCTTCCTTATCACTCAGCATAATGGTCTTTGCTTACTTTTATAATTCATATATGAGAGTTTTCTCTAACCACAAGTAAAAAAAAGTGTGGTGCACAGGCAAACCATTACGCAACACTGGTTGGTTGGTACACCGGTGGCCCAATACGTAGTGAACGCGTTAAAAATGACCGCTTACATGCGTGTTTTTGCCAGCTGGATGCTTGGTGTTCAGACCCTTTTACACGTGCGTAGACATTGCTATCGGAAAAAATATCTAATTTTGGGTCCTTACCTATGTAAACGCTCTAAAGAATCCCTATTTCTCATACGTATACGTACACATATAAATTACCATTTGCAGTATTTTCTAGGAAATAGCATATATTTTTTCTAATACTTGTATAAAAAACAGGTTTTCATTTTTCCATCAGCTGAACTTCAGCCAAGCTTCTCGTGTTCTTCCACGTTGCAGCCTGCCGTACGTCAAGTTAAGGAATTCCGACACATTCATTTTACTCGCAATATTCTGTTGGTGTCATAGCCAGTGTATGCATTAATAATTTAAATAATAGTTTTCTGATCAATTCATTTTGCGTTTTGTGTTTTGTAAACCTCTGAGGGGAAAAGCTACTCTGCAGCAACTACCTTAAACGATGATAAGTGATTTCAGCCAGCTTGATCGCCATAAAATATTCGTTTAACGATGTGCATCCGAGCAATTGTAAAAGTTTTATCTGAAGGATCATGTCCCCTAGTGATGAAGTAATAACCGTTGATTTTACAACAAAAAATCATCCCCGGCTATAAATAGATCCGCCGCGAAGTCAGTGAGGAAACTCATCTAATAAAAACATTAAAAGTCGGGGAAAACTCATCCAATAAAAAACTTAACTTATGACGGGGAACACGAGTCACATTTTTAAGAACTTTTTGCCTTCGGTCCCGATCCGTGTCATTCCCATTCTTCTTCCGCTCGAAAAAATTTTGAGAGTAGATTCCAGCAGTGACTGCGTCAGATTTAAAGTCGGAAAAAGAGTCCTGAGATTTATGGGCAATGTGAACAGTAGGAGCATCTTATCTTAAACGCCTTCTATTGGTTCCATGAAGACGAATGCGATCCTCTTTACAGAGTATAACTTTCTCAAATAAAAGTTTAAACTAGCGCTCTGGTCGGAACAGTTCTCGCAGTCATTGCCGAATGCAGAGGCACAATAAAGTGGAACGCAGGCCAGAATTATGGAGCAGGTACACAAGTTTGGAAGCAGTAAAGTTATGGCACTTGAAAGGATTGCGAAGCAAAGAATTAAGGAACATTTTGGGCCTGCTGAAGAGAATACTGCGGGAGATTTATGAGCATCAAAAGAAATCTTCGACGATGCATTATCAAATTGAGCTCATACTAATATGATTTTTCTGTTTCTACTATTTTAAGTAACTCTTCATACATCCATAAACATAGTTTTACTTCCGAACGCGTTCAAATAAAGTCCAAGTTCAATGGATTGCAAGATATCGTAGAGCCTACAAATGTATGAACATTTTAGCTCAAATTTGTGTCCTGATTTGTTAGCGAATTTTTACCACTTTTAAGCGAAAGAAAATAAATTTTTCTGTCATAAGCACAAAAAAACTTTAGGCTGCCAAATACGAGCATCATGAATTACTTTAATGCATAAAAATTAAACATTCTGCGAAACAATTTCCATCAATTACTGAAATTGGGCTCTCTTGAACGTACACGTACCTTGACCTTTCACATGTGCTCCACATGTCCCTGAAACAAGACAGCATTTCGTAAATGAAACACATACTACTCGAATAAAAAATGCCATTTCAACACTCACACATAACAGATAGCGTGACGTTATCAGTGAGGGGCCGGTCGAGCATATCGCTGTTGGCGCGACATTCGACGGCAGCTCCGTCGTCGTCACCCTCCAATTCAAACTCGACTTCGCTCTTAATCTTGCGAGTGAGATGCCCCACCGGCAGCGGCCGCTTCGGCGTCGAGATCCGATTACCATCACTCGCGGAAGACGGAGTGGCGAGAGCAATTCCTCTGCGGAACCAAGAAATGGTGGGCTGGGGGTTGCCGCCTGTCACGCGGCACGTGAGGTGTACCTTGTGGCCAGCCTTGCCGATGTCGTTCTTCGACCAACCGCTCAGTGATATTGTCACGGGCGGGTCTGAAAGCCAGAAAAAAACGGTTTCCGTTAAATGAAATTCAATGGAATTCATAGAGTGATTGCTCATGTAGGTCTACTAAGGTGAAACAGCAGGTTCAATGCATCTGTTGACTAGATTGGCCACTCGTTTGCCACTTGTTTCGGTTGACCACATAAACTATTTTTCTTTCTTTCTTCTTTCGTTTGTGATATCAGAGGAGAGTGGAAGATGTGGGGCATGGATAGGGAAAAAATACTTCCTCATGCACGGCAATTTGGAATCACTGAGAATTTTTTTAATTCACGTGAAGGACTTGGGGACAAAGAATGAATTTGAAAATAAAAATAAAATCTGGCAGGTAATATAATAAAGTTTTTATCAAATTCTTTAAAAAAAATTTTCAATGGCAATAGTCTCCTGTCACAGGCTGTGCAACAAACACCACGCAGCTGTGATGTCAGTCATGTCATTCATACCATTTGTCAAAGTCAATATGAGAAACGTTTATAATAGGACAGCAATAGAAAGGTCCTCGCATGGTATAATCAATGCTGGAAATAAGGAATCACTTGTTTAGAGTGAACGGATTCTCATAGCTTCATTTGCTCTAGGTCTGTTTTCATGCAAAGAAATTCTGTGAAACACATAAGTTAGGACGTATGAATGCACTCATAAAATAAAAAATTCATCGAAGAACCCTATTCAAAAAAACGTAGTGAGTGGTAAACGCAGCCTGCTCTCGCTGTTCTCTCTAAGCATCAGGCCTCAGCGCTAAGTCAGGCTACAACGTTCTTATGACGCATCCGGGGTTAATCTTATATTTTTTTAGACATAATTATGGTAGACTATTTTCAGAATGGAATGCCGAAAAAAGCTATTTATTAATAACGGATCACAGTTCCTAGCATTTGAACAAGCTGCAGCACGAAATATAAGAGTGAGAAGAACCCAGTGTGCTTACTGAAATTAAGACCACGCTTTTCTTGAAGTACTATCAATTGTCACCTTATTCACCCAATATCTATGTTATGCTTTGCATTTCATCTCACAAACAACAGAACATGCAGCACAAGCCGCAGCTAAAGAAGGACATTCTAAGCTTCATGATGAAGAGATTGCCCTCGCATTTCTGTTTGATTTAACGGAACGGAAACAGCTCTGTATCTTTCCCGGGCAAAGTCTACGGAAACGCTGATGCCCTTTACAGCGTGTTCCCTCACACTCTAATTGAGGCGACAGCGACGCTCTTTGTTCACTGCTCAGCAGCTGAGGAGGAGCGAAAGAAAGCGGGTTTGCTCAAGGGTGTTACGCTTTGTTTTTCTTTGCAAAGGCTTATAAATGAGGAGCCTAGATTCTCAAACGCAATGTTATTTTGTATTTGTTTTTTACAAGTAAAGGTTATTTCTTGATGGGTAAGCTTTTAGAAAAATGATGTCTTTTTTTTCTTTCTTTATTTTTCTGTCATGTAAAACTGCTCTTTTCTATACGCCCTGCGTCCTTGTTCTCATTTATGGCAATGCAATTACAGATTTAAACAAAAAGTAAGCAAAAATTAGCTCAGGTGATATTTTGTTTGCCCATTGTACCGCCACAAGAAATTGTTCGAGAATTTGATATTTTTTTAAATGATAGGTGCATGCACTACGATAAGTAGATGATATGCGCATCAATCGATAAGCATACGTAATTTTAATTTAATCGTGAAGAAAATTTGAGCTTGACTTTTTAAACATGTGTTAAACAATGTCGGCGTGAAATTACATTTCATAACATACGACGCAGTAACAAATGTTGAGAATAGAAACTCCAGTTACATAAATAAAATAAATCATTAAAAAGAAATGAGTTCAACGCAGATAAAACAATAAACAAAATTCAAGTTTGCTCTGTGAAAAAACAACGAAAAATCTGCCATTACGGTTACGAATAAATAATGGCTAATGCTTTGCTAAAGATCGGAGAATGAGACGATTATTTAGCGTAAATAAAATTAGAATTCCCTGTTTTCCAGTTCTAAACTTCTTTCAGTCAATTGACGCTACATGTGTAGCTAGAAACACAAAAGCATTTCTAGCGAGGAGCTTTGCTGACAAACACGGTGCTGCTGCCTCTCGAGGTGGAGCTCTCCATTAATGTGAGATGCTTTGATTTAGATCATTAGCGTGCCTGAAGTGAAGTGTCTGCGGCTCGTTGCTGAAATAAATTCCCCTAAATGCCATTTAAAAAAAAGTGCTTAATGAAGAACCTTTCAATGTCCAAAATAAGAAAACGATGAACGAATTCAACGGTAAGGAACATGAATGTTTGTGCATCGTGTACCTTAAAAATACTTACCCAACGAAATTGATGTCACGCAAATGTAAGCGTTAGAAAGATTCAATGAGGTACCGTCAGAAGCTATGAGAAAGAAAAAAAGGAACGGTAATACAAGTGATCGTAACCAGAATGTCGACTGTCTGCCATTTTTTCAATATGTACTTTTCCATCGAGGCTTTCTGCGCAGAACGGAACGTTCTAAACCTGGTCCACGAAATATTTTATTCAAAAACCTGCCCGTCCAATTATTGATTGGGCCCTTTTGTCGATTGAGGGGCCCTGGAAATCTATTTGACGAATAAAATTCTTGAAATGATAGGATTCGGTCAGGAAATCCGCTTATTCTATAGAATTCCATTATAAACATGCAAATTCTGCGGCGCTCTGCTTAAGGCGAGTGAATCGAATCTTTAGAATACCTATAGAAATTTGATAAAATTACCTCGACATGTTAGATGAAGTATGTTGTCGAGACACAAAAAATAAAGCAAGTGTAAAAAATTGAGCATGTGTGCGTCCGAATTTAGTGGCTGACCTTATTTGTAGCTGTCGTACGAAAATATTCAGGTACTCTACTGTTAGATAGAATAATGTTTACCGAATATTCCGTGCATACTTGGGATTAATTTAGAAAATCAATTATAACTCTTCTAGATAAATTCTAGTAGGATATGTGCGTTGCAGGGAATAAAAAAATGTTACAATCTCCACGATAACACAGGAAGAAGGAAATAAAGTTAAAAATGAACAATAAAAAAAAGGAAGGCCAGATTAATGGATAAAAAGGAAACTGATTTAGAGCCGTGCTTCTGTTACAGTGTAAAGAACATGCTGTGGACGGCTGACGTCACATAATTAGTACTCACACACTGATAAATCGATGAGTGTGTCATTTTACAGAATGATTGTTTGACTCCGGTAACTGTTTAAATTTGTAAACAAATTCATAATATATCATATGATGATTATCGTCTTAAAAGGCAGATTTGCAGCTGCCTTTGTTGATCGAGGGCTCGGGAAAGAATTTTTCTAGGCTTGTGCTTACTTTTCATTCATTGGCTTACGGTCAAAGGTAAATTTAATTGAGAAATGGAAATAAATCACTTTATTTATTCTAGCACACGGTTATGTAGTCTCAACATTAATGTTGTCGAACCAGTATCTTGGAGTACGATTTATTTTACGAACGTTTTTAACCACGATTTTTTGGGGCAAGGCATCAAAATCTTCGTAGAAATGCAAATGCGTAACTCGTCGCACTGGTGAAACGGAAAATTCAGCCTCTCCTGCTCCAGAAACAGAAAAATATTACAATAGATAATGAATATACCAAATACAGCATATTAAAAATGGTTTATCATTATTGATTCGTCCTGTAGTTGAGTTATAAGGGCGAGGAACTAATTAAATACAGCAACTAAATAAATAAAATAGCATGCTCTACTTCAGTTCTTAATATTGTCGAGCCGATTCACATTCCACGTATACATTAGTTTTAGTAGAAATTACCTCATTCATGGAACTCGCCGTTAATTTTAAAAACGTACTTGAAGCCTTGAAGGACCGGCTGCTTTGTTCACCCAAGCAAACCTTGGTCCACCTCAGCTCTACCGTTAGTTTTCACTCTGAGAGGCTCTAACAAATTCTGCGCTCTGTAACCTCATTTCCATAGGCAAAGAGATTATGCATTAGATGGAATAGGTAGCCTGGCTGTATGCACCAGTTCCAATCGAACTTTAGCACCGGACTTACAAGAATTTTGCCATGTACGCTGCCGTCAATTTACATAAAGTATACATTCATCAACAGCAATCGATGCTAATTTGACGGAAAGTATGTGTAGATAAGAGTTGACCTGTTCAACCAAATGTCTGTAAAATTACTGCATTCTAACTAAAGAAATAAAATTGAAGTCTCGAAAAGTATCCAGAAAACCCTGAAAACTTTGATTTTCTTCAATATTCATGTTTAGCGATTCATCTGTTCAGTCATAGCGCTGTGCAGGTAAGGAATTATGGCACTTTTGTCACATTTATTTGGGAGCGGCCTCGTGAAGGCGACCACAGGGACGCCTTGTATGGCCTTTCCTGAGGCGCGGCCTGCATTCTTTGCGGACGTGATTCCGGACGAGGAGCTGCAGGTCTCCCGTGGCAGGACTTGAAGTTTTGGGCAGAAATTTTCCTGTAAACCTGGAGAATTTCTCGATCCAGTCAGGCGTCCACTTTTGTATGGTATAAGCGTGAGCAAAACTTCCTAGCTGAAAATCTTCGACGTTATAATTGGTCATTCGAAACCAAAAACCTCTGGTAGCATAGAAAGTAGATAATAATTAATTTAATGCCAAATTCCCAGGCTGAATTAAAAAAAAATTAGATAACACTGAAAAAAAGTAATAGGGCAACACAATTTCAGCTGAAGCTCGCCTGAGCGTTGTTCGACTGGAAGCCAAAATTTTACCCTAACGTTGATAATTGGCATATTCTAATTATGCTAGTTGGCATATCCTACGCGTGTTAATTGGCATATGAGCATGTGTCATTTTCAATTGCATTCACCGGACGGTCTACCCTTCTTTAGCGTACTTTTAGTTGATAACCGCAAATGAATATTGTTATTAAAATTTATTGAATAAAATTACTCTTAATACTGCAGAAAAACCTAATTTAATTATTACGTAAACTGTAATCTACAGAATCATAAGGATCAATGACCTTATTTTGATATTGATTGTAGAGCGTATTTACCTCTCAAAAATCTGATCGTATATTGTGCATCCATGATGATGAACTCGATAAAAAATCATCGCCCTCCATTCCTATTCAAGCTGAGTAAAATGCCTCACATCCATACCAGGACCATTGTCTGATGGCGGTATAAAAGCAAGTTGTTCTTAGATGGCAACGACGATGATAAAAATGTTGCTTTGCCCCGTGATTCTGAAGCAAGTCCCAAGAATTTTCGCGAGAATATTCCCTTACCAAAAAAATGCAGCCGCTTCGCGAAAAATGTTAGCAAGCTGCAGTACCATGAAGAACTTGCATCATCCTAGAGTTGCGCTCCTTAGTGGCTACTATAGAAGGATATTGAACAAAAATGTTAGCAAGCTGCAGTACCATGAAGAAGTTACATCATCCTAGAGTTGCACTCTTGAATGGCTACGATAGAAGGATATTGAACAAAAATGTTAGCAAGCTGCAGTACCATGATGCAGTTACATCATCCTAGAGTTGCGCTCTTTAGTGGCTACAATAGAAGGATATTGAACAAAAATATTAGCAAGCTGCAGTACCATGAAGAAGTTACATAATCCTAGAGCTGCACCCTTGAGTGGCTACGATAGGAGGATATTGAGCTCAGAAACTAGCCAAGATAAATACCGCAGCGTTACAGGAGAGCTTCCGGTAATGAAGGCCATTAAGCGCTGGAAGCTCCAGAGCTGTGCTGCTCCTCCACTTCTCATGCCGTCAAAAGCTGCAGTAAATCTTCGGTCTAATCAAAAGCTCAAAAATCGAGCGCTTGGGCAATTAACAAGGGTGCTTGTCAACTATAACATATTTAAATTGAAGTTTTTTGGAATGGAGAATCTGTAAGCGCCCTGAGACGTGCAGGACATCGGTGAGGCCCAGTGTCATCGCAGGCATCAAAAAGGCATTTGAAACTTTGGAAATAAACAATTTTGAATTTATATCATAAAATCAAACTTTAATTTTAAAAGCGCTTAAGTAACAGTAAGTCCATATGTGAAAAATTCCAAATGGAATCAAGTGTCAAAAGAGATTCGGTGTTGCTGTAATAATTCTGTAGTCATCGTTATTTTTTGCATCTACTATCATGACGTGAGGTATCAAGATCATGCAGTTTTGGAGGATGTTTCACATTATCTTCTTGCATAGTGTTTACTTTTAGCCCCGCAACCAGCCAACCTTGTATCCTTGCATGCGATCGATCAGAATATCTCTCGCAGATCGTCGCTATCACATGTCAGAATAAAACGTGTCCAATACGGAGAGGCCTTAATACCACGTGACGATAACATGGAGAAATTGTATTTGTTGTACATTAAAGGGACATAATTCAGCATTAAACTTGTCTCGTATAGTACGTAGTAGATTGGCTACCAAATCTTGACAGCATGTTGGAAAAATTTTCTGCTTGAAGCGTCACATTTATACTAGTGAGGGACTCAAATGCATGCAAAATGGGCGCGGAATCTGAAGTTGTGAGCATGAGAGAACAAACTGAGGTACATTTGTGTTTTTTACGTACATAACTTTGGCAGCGCTACATACAGTAGATATAACTTTTGAAGCGAACAGTAATCCTACTTGGCAACAACAAATTGAAAGAAACACGATGTTATTCCTGAAACATGTGATATTACGGCCTGAAAAACTTCGAAGTGTGACTCCACATGTGGTGACTTGCATAAAACCTCACCAGCGACGTCCTTCCCTGGATTTACTTATAATTTGAAATGCAAAAAAATCACTTCGCAGCTATTGATCACAATTTGGCTAGAGTTCCTTGATTGAATCGTAGGGAACGAATTCTGCTGTCTTATTTAGCTATAACGACAGACGTTATGTACCAGTAAACTCTCCTATGATTTTTTCGAATAATTCAATCTAATTTGTCAGCAGTTTTTACTTTCATTTTCTATAGCCGTGCACTGATAATGTATAAATGTCACGACATTAATGGTAAATATTTATGGAATCTACAGTTAAAGTTTCAAAACATTACCCCGCTGTGTAAGATACGAATAAATATTTAGTGTGCATGTATTTAACTCCATGGAAAACAGGACGAAATTAATTAATGGATGACCTCATCTTTATGTGCTGTAGAAGCGGATGCTCTTAGTGGTCGTGTAAATGGACTGCTGTCGTGGCAAGCTCTCCTGATAGAGAGGGGGTATTCAATTATCTATTATTATTTTTTGATTAAATAGTCATGCATTCGTGTATTAGTTATGCAGATTATGCGGAATGGAAGCTAGTTCTGATGAGGAATATTTTGTGTTTCTCTAGAGATGATCGAATTCAGTGATGGAGCAGCACAAGACACGGCTACTGTAAAGGAGCTTCACCCTGCTGTAAATATGTTCTTGTTCCTCGGTTTTTACAATTGAGAAAAGTAAATTCACTTTCTTCATGCTTACAGCAAGACAAAAATATGGAATACGCTTTTGGTACTTAATATTAGGGGCAGATTATACGTTTACGCTTAGCCCATTATTTATTAAATGAACTGGTATAGAGGGATTAAGTGAATACAATGGAGGTGGCAAAGAACCTACGCAATTTATGGACAAGTTTTATTTCTGCTCAGAAGTCAGCGGTGCAGGAGCGAGCGGTACAACGTCTGACGAGTAAACTTGCCCTGGCCCTGCAACTCGAGTTCTTCTCTGGGTCGCTCGAAGTGGCGAATTTTCCTCTCTGAACGGAGTGAACGTGCCGTGGGTGACCGTGAGTTTCCACCAGACTTTCCAAGTAACATCCGTGGTTAAAATTGACGGGTTGAAGGCATGGGGTGCAGAATGCGGACTTTTGTTGAAAAGTTAAACTCATGTCGGCTTTAAAGACTTAATAAGGAGGCTGTTCATCGATTTCTTCACATTGAGCGATGTGATGAATTTTCGTTACTTGAATATTCATTGTTGTGCTCAAAAGCTAAGAGTAGTACTAGAAACCAAAGGTGTTTAATTTATACTGTCCTATCACGAAAATACGTTTTTATAAAAGACTTACCAACGGTAGGTCTACAGGCCTTAAAACAAGGACACACATTCTACGAACAATGTAATCTCCAGTTCTCGAGTTCAATTTAAGGAAAATAATTTCAGCAAAGTTTTCGCTGGGACCAAAAATTTGAAGCATTGTTCAACCATCTGCTTAGAGCTGTAATTCTTGTTACTTCTTCGTTATTCCTTTTTATGTCTACTCCGTGATTGTTTGGGTTTCCATTGCTGAATGTAATAAAATTGGGGATTAAAAAAACTCTTTTTCACCCATGAAAGAAAATATGTTATCCTAATGTTTTATAAAATATTTTTCTAAAAATGTTTTATCTAGAGATAAAATAATACTTAAAACTACATGTAGCTCAATATTTCGCTGCAAAATTGACAGCATTTACAAGGATACTAAATATGTCTTCAGTTATTGTACTTCGTACTAGAAGCACTTACATACGCTATTCAAAAGATCAAATGCTATAGCGTGGAGAGTAATTCCTGCTAGATTGAATAAAATTTTTTGCTTAATACTAGCGTGAGAATGCACTGGACCTTGAGTTTCCTGAGAAGGTTTGAATACGTTTGCTAATTATAGCCAGAATTTAAATGATAGTACACTTTCGATTTTTAAACTTGACGTAAAAAGAGATTTCCTGCGCGGGATCAAGACGCAGTACACAGCGCAGCGCTAGACAAGACGTAACGCGCGTCGGCTGAACGCAAAAGCGGCACTTAAAGATTTAACTTGGCGGGAATTTGCGAGTGAGCAGCTGCTGAAGTTTCTCACCTTAGTGCTGGAGTGCCTGATGAGGTTAGCAATATTCTCGGTGACTCTAATTTGAGGTGGCGCTGAATAGATTGGGTCTACTGTGATCCAAATTGAGTTGTGCCGAGTTACGCCGACGACCAAAGTTTTAGGGGCCCCAAGAATCTCTTAATTCTAGAGTGGAAGGAAGCTGTCATCGCAATTCCCTGACGTGTGGCTCAGGGTAAAGCGAGCTATTAAGACTCTTCCTAAGTCCAAACGACACCGGTAACGCTTTCTCGAGCCCTCCATTACGCGAGTTGTGCTGCTCTTGCAGACTCTCAATTCAGGTCTTCGCCAAGTATGGGATCAGGGCCGGGCGTTTGGAGAGCCCCAACTGCCCCGGCCCTGATCGAAATACTTCGGACAGCTTTAAAGTGTGCCTCGAAAATACAAGAATTACTCCCAGTGCATCGCTCGAAGGATTTCCGTGTGATGATGACACGCAGCTCTGGTGTCCACTGGTATCGCAGATTGTTTCCATCAAATATCGGACGCAATTCACGAGTTCATATTGGCTAAGGACGGCCAAACTGTCAGCTCGATGTTCGCTAAGTAATGAATCTACACTAGATAGCCAGACGAGCGATGCTGTCTCAAAGAAATTGAGGAAGCGTCCGGAGGACGGGTTAAGCCGTCGTATACGAGTCTCGTAGATGACTCCATCGTATCTGCCATCAAAAAGTAATATAAAAGTGTTTTGGGTTACACTCGTAAACAGAACTTTAACAACTGAATATGGGAGAAAACATTATTCTCAATTTTCACGGTATTATTTTACAAGGCTCTGGACTAATCACGTGAGAAACGTTACACCACGTACAGTCTCGCAGACAATAATGACATCAATGACAGTCTCTTACAATTTCGTACCCTCTCCATACTTTCTCAGAATGAAGAGGATGAGTGACGTCGCATCGTACTGTCACCGTATCGACTCGGAGATCATTCCTTGCCGAGGATTGACTGGAACATGGCGGGGCATGGGCCCCGTCTCACCTTGGATGATATGGCAGTGTTTGTTTCCCTTAAGGCCAATGCTGTCATGGCTGCGCAGTATCATTTATCTTTGGAAGGTCGGCAAGCAGAGACATCAGTCTCCGGAGATCGGGTCCGTGTCTATGCAATGTTTACAGAGGGTATCGCCTAGTGCAGCACATCATCCTCCTGCTCCTCAGTGCCTCTCATTCCTGATCAACGACGTAGACTTGCTGTGCTATTTATAGTAGTTTGACTTCCATAGCGAAAAACATATAAAATTATAACTGAACGTCACTGCATGTTTCCCTTCTTTTGTCTCCTGGAATTGCGATCTTAGAATGTCTCCTCAGCTGTTACGATTCAGCTTCGCTGCATAGCAGCTCTAATTTCAGAACGATGCATTATTTTAAAATAAAGCGAAAGTATGGAACAAGATATTCGGCAAAGCTCGAAGCGCTCGGTGAATTAGGCGAACGATGGTGCATGCTTCTGAATTATGGATGAAGCTACTTAATATTCAGGCAGCCATTTAGGTATGCAAAGGGGTAATAGAGGACGAGTTCTCTTCAATATATTCTCGAGTGCATTTATTTTAATAATAATGAGGATCAGAGCTTATGTATACTACCGCGTTATCGTTTTATGCAAGCTTAAGCCCTGCTCTCCCGTACGAGGCTCTTATCATTCACAGCCTGATCAGAAAGGAAGAATTGTTTGAAAATTATGCAATATCCACACAAACTGATGAGTGAACTCCAAAAAAACTTGCTAATATGTTCATAAATTGCTGATATATTCAGCCATTTGAAATTGATAAAGACTGAGTGCGAATGAGCATAAATTTAAGTCTTTATATCAAACCCACTGCAACGTTTGTCTAATCTAATAAAAGTTGTCGCATTAGTTAAGTCAACGGACAGTTGTCCGACAGTGAAGCTTCAGGACGGGCTTCTCTCCAGCGGAGCTGCTGTCGTTCAAGAGTCTTTTATAGTCATAGTTCGAACTATAGCAGAAGAATTTCATTTCTAGGCTAGAATTATTTTTAAAAATTATCTGAGAGAACTATGCCAGCACGCTATGACATTTTGCTGGAAAGCTATTA
>VOMN01073776.1:0-13019 GCA_014899125.1 Orchestia grillus | reverse complement strand
AGAGCAAGATGCAAGGCCGTCTTAGTACAGTAGGCCATGGTGTTGGTAATTGTAACTCCTAATTTTATTGGTGTGGACCACAATTGTAACACCTAATTTTGCTGGTGAAAGTAATTTTAACAATTGATTTTACTTCTGTGGACCACAATTGTATCTCCTAACTAGAAATTGTAACTTCTAATTTCATTGGTGTGGACCAGAATTGTAACTCCTAACTAGAAATTGAAACTTCTAATTTTATTGGTGTGGACCAGAATTGTAACTCCTAACTAGAAATTGTAACTCCTAATTCTCTTGGTGAGGCTGTTCGAACTGCGGCCCCCAAATGTAGCTCTAGATTAGAGATTTGAATAAATCTTTCATTCCCACGCACACCGGCTGCATCGATGCATCCGGGGTGCGTAGGCGACTAAATCCAAAGTCCAATTGTTGATCTATACGATCACGTGTTTTTTTTTATTTTTCCTCAAGGTTCTTTGTAATGATTACCTGATTATCTGGTGGTGCCGCACGCTCGAGATGACTCGATTGTGGCAAAGTCGAATGGGTCTACGCTCTCAAAAACTAAAAGATATTCTGATTATTACGTTTGTTCTTTGATGGGATGTTTCCAACTAACTTCAGCCTCCACCTGTTCAGCTCTTATGCGCTCTTGTAGAGTTCTTATACGGAGAAAATTTGTAAGGCAAAAAATTAAAACAAAATGGTGGCACTCTGGGAAAAAATGCTACGAACATTTCTATCCGCCAAGAAAAATGTTAACGCAGAGTCTCGTAGGACAAACCACGTTAGACTTTTTACACGAGTTCTCGGTTTAATTGCTGAGATTTAATTGCTTTAATTTAATTCTCACGAGCCTGATTTAACTTTGCGATACGACTTCTATTTTCAGTGACGCAGAGAAGGGCTCGTTTTTTTCCACGTGCCACTGATTAGTAAGAAGAAAATTTTATTTTATTTCAATGCTTTGCAAGTGAACTTTGATGGTGATTGCGTATATTTTGAACGATCGACCCGAATCCAGGCCTAGTCTACCGGCTCTCAGGTTCATTGTTGCGGTGATGAACATCACGTCCGTTTGATGAACAAAGAGAAATATTATTTTCGGGGTAAATAGATACGAATCAGTTTTCTAAATAAATTTTGAAACATGTGAGTTTTTTATGCAAGTATATATCTCGGTATACTAGATTAATTTAAATATGTCGGTTTCCTGAACACATGTGAAAACGTCGATGTACTAGATAAATATTTATATTCCTGTTTCCTTCTAAATTGAACATATAACGGTTTCTTTAGCAAATACAAATATCTCTGTTCTCTAAACAAGTTAAAATGGGTGAAACTCCTATATATATTGCACCATGTCAGTCTCCTAGATATATAACATCATCTCAGTCTCCTAGATATATAGCATCATGTCAGTCTCCTAGATACATATATAGCATCATGTCAGTCTCCTAGATATATAGCATCGTGTCAGTCTCCTAGATATATAGCATTGTGTCAGTCTCCTAGATATATAGCATCGTGTCAGTCTCCTAGATATACAGAAACAAATGAGGTTCGATGAAAAAAAAAATAGGACCATTGTTTACTAGAGCCGACCTAGCGCTCTGGCTGGGGGACGACTGTATGTTCGGGCTCTAGAGACCTGGAAATAAAGTGGCAGATATAGTGGAGATAGGACACTCTAATAATTAACACTTGACTTTATTCAATGTTGATGAGGTTTTGACTGAAGGAAGCTAGTTAAACTAACCCAACAAAATAAAATTATAAACAAACAAACAAAATTTTTATATAGGCTTACTTTACGAGAAGTAGTCACTAAACATTGGGATTTTGGTGTAAATTTTGATGGAAAAAAGATAGTACACGAAACAAAAATTTCATGTTCCCGTATCACTGCACCCGTGAAACTGAAGTGAGAGATCAAAACATGACAGGCGCCGGTGTCGTGCGGAGTTGTACTGCGCTACACAGAAGTCTCAAACTAGTGTGCCATAAACTGGTGTGCTATAAGCTGGTGTGCCATAAACTGGTGTGCCATAAATTGGTGTGCCATAAACTGGTGTGCCATAAATTGGTGAGCCATAAACTGGTGTGCCATAAACTGGTGTGCCATAAACTGGTGTGCCATAAACTGCTGCGCCACAAACAGGTGTGCCACACAACATTCACAAATAGGTCTGGAAATTAACACCCACTCGGCCTATAACTGTTCACAAGTTTCGTCAGCTGCGTCTGAATGTTGATGGCAAACTCCGCCAATTAACAACATTAAAGTATGATTACAAATTTAACATTATCAAGTGAGAAATACGAATTTGACCATTTTTAAGCAAATACTCATATTACGGTAGATAAAATAATTACTCCTATCACTGTCCATAAACCAATTTACCTGTTGTTCTCTAGGAATAACTATGCATATTACACTCCATAAATGTTTATGCACTATCCATAAACAAGAACGTATACTTCCCAAATAGCTACCTAAGCACCTGTCCATAAATCAATATGTTCATTTCAATCCATAGACAACTGTGTATATTCTTGCCAAAAAACAGCCATTCCTATTATTCTCTATTAAAAATTATGCATAATACTGTCCATGAACAACTACCTATACAACTGCCCACAAACATATAATGTACTCGTACTAACCATAGACAGCTGTATACGTGTCCTCTCGTAATTGTCCACATAAAAATCACCAAAATTCTAACGCAGATCTCTACCTCTGGCCGTGCGTCGTCTGCAACAGCGGGACGAAAGTCACCAAGCTGCCTTGCTGCAGATCAAGCCTGTCGTGTGGAGATCAATGTTCTAAACATATTCTTTGTGGTCACCATGCGTTAAATGATATACAGCCTCTGTACAGTACATCACTGGAATACACAGTTAGAAATAAATGTATTTCGTGTTCTTCATTTTTTCGTAATTTTTTGTCGGTCGTCGCGACGTACGTATATTCATCTTGCGTGGGGAAATTGGGAAATGTAATTTTGGGTGGCATTTGGAAAATAGAATCCTGTATGGGAAATGAGAAATGTGGTCCGGTGGTGGATTTGGGAAATATAATATTGTGTGATAATTGGAAAATCAAATTTTGGATGGAAATTAGAAAGTGTGATCTTGTGTGGGAATTGGGAAATGTTCCCTTCCTGTTTAATAATTGAAAATGATATCTTGAGTAAGAATGGGGAAGTGTAATATTGAGTGCGAGGTGGAAAATATACTCATGTATGAAAATTTGGAAATGTAACTTTGTGTGAGAATTTGGAAACGCAATCGTGTATGGGAATTGGAAATGTGATCCTGAGTGGGAATTAGAACAAAACCAAGGGATTTTCATTACAGGTACTCATCTGAGGTCCCATTCTAGTTTTTGAAAAAATTAAATGTTTTCCCTTTTATAAGCCAATCTGTTTCAACGTACTAACTTTAACCTTCTTTTGAGAGTAAGTTTTATAACACATTGAAAAGAAGAATATGATTTTGTTCAGGTCTCACGTAAGCATTCAGGATAAAAATGGGGAATATTTCAAGCAGGATAAATTTATTGTTCAGTTCATTGATTACAAAGAATTGACATCGGCCGCGAGATGTGAGAGCCCATATAACAAGTATAGAATAAGGCAGCCAATTCACAAGTAAGAGTTACGGTGTTCTAATTGAGAACCAAACTAATGCGCCAAGTTTTTCTCCTCTCAATTTTTTTTAATCTCCCAGCGATCGTCTTGCAGATACGAGGTAATTTTCCATTTAACCTCTAGATTTATTCTCCGTTCTCAAGATAAAACATTCAATTTACGAAGCCAACGTGCACAAAGAGTGCTAATCGTATAATAGTGAGTTGGAAAAACGTAAACCATCAAGCATAACCGAAAATCGAACAAATATCTTACGATATTTTTCACCCTTAACACACAAAATAAAACTGGAATCCTAATTCTAGCGCCCGTTCCATTTTTTATTGCATTTAGGTGGAACAGTTTGTTGGTCGAATTACAGCGCGCGATTAATATAATAGAAATGAAAACAATTACCGGAGCAATAAGTGCGCAGCGTGAACGCAAAGGGTGGGAACTTCCAGTACGCCTTTGATGTAATTGTTTAAGGAAAGAAGATCTCAAAGTGAAGTTAAAATTATTACAATGCATTTTTTATAATCTGTCAAAAATATTTCCAACCGGAACCAAAGTTTATCTCTAAACACTGTAGTGGTGGAATAAACCATATACGAGCAGCAACGGAAGAATTACGTTTTATTCTTGGAATTTTCACTAATTAGTTATTTCTCCGAAGATTTATTCCTCCTGCCGCACAGCAAAGCCAATTTTCGAATTCATGTCGCGGTTCCCAAGAAGATGTCAGGTCGGAATAGCGCTTCATTAACTCCATCACCCACCCCTACGGTTCGCTGACGATCGTTATAAGGAAGCCGTACTTCGGTCGTCCAGTGATTGCTGTCTTCCCGAAATCGATTCTTCCTCTTGGGTTGGGGCTGCTGATCTCCTGTGGGGTTAGGATGAAGAATGCAAATCATTTTTTTGCTTACGTTAAAAAAATTGGCAATAGTGAAGATGAAGGCAATGATGAGACAAGTATCACTAACAATAAAATAACATACCTCTGCGGTATTTTCTTCTCATAAATGAAAAAAGGTGGCCGTTTTGACAGAATGTCATATTGTTTACAAAAATATAATTTTTCTGTTTTAATTCAGACACGCTTATATGAAATGTATCAGTAGGAGAGAAAAAGTAAAGCACGCACAAGAGCCCAGACCTACACTCAGTCTCATTTTTCGCCGCCCCAAAAATAACGAACTGTCCGGCAGTAGCATCTGCGCCTGAACGACCCAAATTATGGCCAATTTTACATGCCCCTAGGAAAAAAGTTAAGCTGGGCACTCTCTGCTTCATAGTTCTAATGAAAAGCCCGTATACTCGTAGAGTCCTAATAATCACTTATTATAATAATTCACCTTGTAAATACACAACGCTAGAGTAGTGCTAAAATATATTCAAACTGTCACCGCTCCCTCTCCGGTCCAATTTTGTTGCCAGGGTACCCATGAATAATTATCTCTTATTTGGACCACCCGAGCACAAATATCGCTAAAGTTACCCTGTATGTAGGTATCAAACTCAGTCCTCAGGCATGTATGTTCCTGAGGCGACATACAGAAGGTTATCTCGTTAGGACATCGTTAGCATTAGTAGTGACAAAAATAGCAGCGCATGAGTAACTCGGACTATCTCGCCCCAAAAGGGAAAGGACCATTCAACATGAACTGTAAAAAACGGGGAATTTATGCACAAGGTGTATTCCCACACAGGATCCCCTGCGCATAGAGACCGCGAGTTAAGAATAAAAGGGAAAAAAGGAGAAGAAAATACTGCGAAATAGGTGTGCTGGTGAAGGAAGCCTTCCATTAGGAAATGCTGAGCTCCAACTTCTCATAGCTTTGTCCGCCATTGTTGTATCAATGCTCCTTCGAGAGAAAATATACATGACACAAAAAAAATGTCAGTAAACTTGAAAAATTATTTGGTTTGTAGAATCCTGCGTACGACCTCAGTCATGCAGGCTTACAGTCATTGGATCACCGCACAGCTCCGTTACAGTCCACTTACCTTTCACATGACTGTGAACACTTCATACAGTGCATAGACATACGTATTTGCACAACTCTATTTTTTATTTATTTTGAAAGTTTCTTGCTCTAGTGTAGGGTAAAGAGTCCAAGTAGTTCAGAGGACATCTATTTACAAGAATATTTTAACATAACAGAGTAAACTTTATTCATAAGCAGAAAATCAACTGAACAAGTAAAAAGAAAATGGGATAAAAGTACTTGGCCAAAATTGAGTTATTAAATCATTGTTATTATGGTGCATAACTTGAATATCTTGATAACAAATTTTATTAGGCTTCCAGAAACTTTCAGAAGCCCATGTAATGGAAACAAACTCCGATCGGCACAATCATTACCTCTCTAGATAGTCTTGAAAATGGATGCTCAGTGAACATAATAGCGAAAGTCAAAGAAATTCCTGAAGCTATTCGAAAGCAATTAGCTGGATTTCGTTACGAAGGATTAACTTATAGACAAATTGCTGAACGTGTTGTTGACCTAACCCAACAGTTGGGGTAATATTCCGGAAGCACCATCCCACTGTCAAACATTGAGGAGGCAGCATCATGGTGAGGGGCTATTTTAATATGGGGAAGGGGAACTTCACATCATTGATGGGGAAATGGATAGTTCCGTGTGCAGGCAGACACTGGAGAAGAAGCTGCCTTCGAGCGCAAGAAAATTCTGCAGTCGGTGCAAGTAGGTCTTTCAGCAAGACGATGATCCCAAGCATGATGCGAAATTAACAAAACCTTGGTTTGTAAATGAGAAAGTGAATGTCCTTCCGTGGCCTGGCCAATCGCCTGACCTCAGTCCTCTTGATAATTTGTGGCTAATATTCAAAACTGCTCTGGGAAGAAAGAGCCCAAAGAACCTTGCTGATCTGAGAATCAAGTGCATGCGAGAATTGAACAAAATTCTACAAACGGAAAGTCAAAAGTTAACTTCCACTTGCAAAAGTCATTTCCATGCTGTTATTGCAAACAAAGGTCACTCCACTAAATATTGAAGTCTAGTTTTAAGTCTTGGCCAAATGCTTTTGTCCCATATATTTTTTTGCTTAGTTTATTTTCTGGTTGTCAATAAATTTTCATTGTTATGTTTAAATATTCTGGCACACATGTGTTATCTGAATTACCTGTAGTTTTTACACGGAACCAAAGCTCAAAATGTTAAAAATACATCAAAAATAGAGATACACAAACATATATGTCCAGGCACCGTAACACTGCAGTCTCACGTACACATACACTTTGCAGTCTCACATGCAAATACACACATACACTTGGTCGTTGCACAGCAGCGTTACATTTCAGTGATCATTTCCCATCACTTCAAACACTACACACCACTGCCGTCTCACATACTCACAGTGAGTGGGTTTTTGCACAGCAGGGTTACATTCCAGTTCGAAGGGTCGTAGAAAGCGAGCACGGACAGATAGAATCCATCGCATTCGTCGTCACCGACAAAGTTGAAATAGTTGATCTTGAACGTGATGGGTGTACTGCCCCTGTAGTTGATCCTGCATCCAGTTCTGTTGTAGCCGACGTCAGGGAAGTTCACGCAACCCATGTGCTCGTGGGAGACGAAGTTGAGCGTTTCGTTGGCGCCGACCCAGATTGTCTTACCACAGAAGTCGCCTGTTGATGGAACAAGCGGGCGAGTCAAGTCCAGATAATGTGGGTCACATTATTTTAACATTATGATGAGGTGTGTGTTATGCTGGTTAATGGTATAGTATGAAACCTTTGCTACGCTTTGTCGAGATGAGGTCGAGAAAAGGAGCTTTTACGTGCTCTTCAGTTTCGCAGGTGGAAGTGCAGGGGCATGCATATTTCAGGGTTGGGCGACACACATATGGTGAAAAATTCACTTCAAAAAATTAATCTGAGGAATTCGAGCTGAAAGAAAGTTCACTTCACTCACGCATCCCAAAATCATGACTCCACAACGACAACTGTCCACTCGGAAGGACGTTTCGATAGGTTGCAGCCGTTTTCGTACACAGTAAACTCTAGCTTTCTCGCCAATGTACGATACATAATGCAGCAGCTAGCATTTCATACAAAGCAAGCTGCATCCGCGTTGCAAATATACATGAGGTTGTAGTAATTGTCTAATTATGCTATCTTCAGTCTTGTAACAGAAGTGCACGGGACTGTTGTTAGTTTGTTGAACACGTTGATTGGCTTTAGTCGCCTAGCCAACGTACATAAGACTGCAGTTAACTTTTATTTAAAAGCTAGCTTCTCTTTAACAGCAAATACGCACATGACTGAGTTAACTTTCGGCTCGAAATAAGCACCATTTAATAGTCAAGAACATAAGACTGCCGTGAACTTTAGATTCAAAGCCATCACATTTTTAATGGTAAATATATATCGGACTGGTCCCAGCATTTCGAGAAATTCTATCTGCAGGCGTACTGTCTAAGTAATTGAGACTTTACTTCACTAAAGTAAAGTGCAACTCACTGAGGACTTGGGGCACCGACCCCGCCTCGCGAACGGGGTATAAGAAGGGCACCCCGCAGGAGCTGGTCGTGTAACACGCCGGGTCAACCATCGCGGCAGCGTCGATCTCGAGCATTCCTTCATCTTCGTCCGTGAATATGACTTGCTTGGGGCCAGAACCTGTTTCGGAATGGACAGGTTAGGAATGAATAACTTATTCCTCGATGAATGACGATAATGTTAGCCTTTTGAGACCCAGAAATAGGGTCAGGTTTTGTAGCTAGCTGGGCGAAGCCTATCATGGATATTTTTGTAGACAAAAAATCAGCATTAGGTACTTGATTTTCCAAATTGGTGCCGAGGCGTACAATGCTCACGTCCCTGCAGTACTGTGCCTGCACAGGAGAAGTACTGCAACCTCGTTTCTGGGTGGCACCCTCCCATACTGTAGAGTCTCAGTAAGTCTGTGAATTTAACTTAAGTGACTGAGCTTGTACATTTCGGGTCAATCGCAGTGAAACAGGAACGCTGATTCTGTATTTCTGGCTTTGGAGTGCAAACCTTGTTTTTATATTAATGCAATGTAAATGCACGAGACATAGAATTGGAGTAGTTTTGGGCAACTAGTACGTTGCATTGAAATGTTAATACAACTTTCATTATAATAATAATAATAATAATGAATACTTTACGAATTCGTAAGATCATTCATTACAAACAATATTATAAACATTTTTTGCGCACCAGATCAGTCATTAAGCCTGTATGCTCACCGAGAGAGACTATGGTTCAGTTTTGACATATATATGTGTGGCATGAACTTGTTACAAAACAGAATCACTAACGTGTGTCAAGAACGGGTCATGAAAAACTTTTCGGAGTCAAATGACGCTAGAAAACATCTGTTTAAAATACTCGTGACAAACCAAACGAAAGTCTACGGTACTTCAAGTGAAAGTTTAAATTACTCTGATTGTATTTTTATTATGCATATTGACGGAAAATAAATATTAAATTACATTAGAACAGTACCTATTTTTAAGCTTTAGCTCCAAGTACTTTCCTCACTAAAGGCAACCAGTCGTTGGAGGTTCTACACATCATTTTTTATTTAGTTATATACGTGAAAAAAACATTGATGTAAATGTAAATTAGGTTATCGGGCTGTTGAGCTGAAATGATCATTTATGGCATTGAACTTATTGTGCACAGAATCACATTGCCATGCACATCCTCACATTCCACCTGCCGCGGCACCTTTGAGCTGATGAGTGAGGCTTAACGCATCCTGGTGTGTCATTGTTGTTCAGAGTTTTACAAGTCTGCTGTTAAGAACGCAAATTCATATCATATTACAGGCTTCCCAGTTCTCTTAATGTTTTGCTGCTACTCCTTCTCCTTCCTAACACAATTGCAAGCACTGCGGCAAAGCTATGATTTTATGACTAGTAAGTGTGCAAAAATAATAAAAACATGATGCATGACTCAAAATTCAACCCCACGCTTGTGTTCCTACTTGAAAATTCATAGCATTTACCATTAAATATCTTACAACTAAATCGTATACGTCTCGCTCCAAGATTCGTACTATTCCAACCTAAAAGTTATGAAATCAATATCAAGGATGTATCCTCAATTACCACAATTACTTAGTTTAGAAGGTAAAATTTGATATCAATCCATATTGTCTTAATGGGAGATTTGTAAAATTTAGAACTAAATATTTTTTAATCGCTAACACCCAAAATACCACAGTTAATTTATTTAGACCGTGAAGTTAAAGCCTTCACTTATTTCCTCTCTGAAAGAATCGCAATACTCGTTATTTACTATCTTACCATTAAATCATACGTTCAAAATGCTACAATTACTTAATTTAGATGTTAAATTTGGCCACACGTACAATTTCTTAATGGTACCTTCCTGAAATTCCAAACTAATTATTGCATAATCACTAACATGCAGGGTATCAATAATGTCTTGTCCTTTGCAAAGGTTTATGCTGAGCACAAGAGCAAGGAAAACCAGCATACAGCATACCATATTTGTTGACTAAATTTTATTATTGTGCTAAAAAGGAAAAAATGAACGTTTTAACCATAGAGGCCATTTTCGACATCTAAAACAAGTTAGAAAAAACTATAACACAAAGAAATTATCGTATCCAAAACATTAAAACCATGTCAGTTGTAACGGGAAAGCTGATTGTGTGTCGCGCACCAGTTGTGCAGTGAAGTGCACCCTTATAATAGAACAGTCAGTTGACTTAGGCCGTAGAATAAGACCCTAGGCTAATTTTCTAACTGGGAGTATCGAGGAGTTCTGGGAATTCCAAGATGGTCGGGTTCTCCACCCTGAAGGTGCCGTACTCCCGCTCTGGTTCGTTGAGCACTCTCCACAGCAGCACACCCTTGTTCAGGAGCTCCACATTAACACCTGCAAAGAAGCATTCATCCAAATATTCGTTAGAAATGAAGAAAGTCATCCTTGTGACTTTACTCATCTTAATTGACTGGGAACACGAAAATTAAGGTTTTCTATATTAATCGCGCAAAAGCAAATTTTACGGTAGAACCTCTGCAACTTTTGAGTTCTGAAGAAAATTAATGTTTCCGGTGCAAGATTGGCGGAAGATCAAGACGCACCAGTTACCATCGGCATCCTATTACAACTACCACTAGTAATAATAGTTGTAAACTATGTTTGTGCTTATATGCAGGAATTTTTTGTTATATTAAGCTTCTGATTTCAGTAACTCCGACCTAGACTTTGAGTGAGTTAATAATTATTGTTGAGATGAGCGGTATACAGGAATCTGACTAATGATGACTGTTTGGGCGAGTGAACAAAGTACTAACCTGCTACAATGTTATCTCTGTGACACATTTAATTCGCAGCTACATAATGAAACAATTAACCTAGAAGCCTAACCTTAAATTCTTGTCTACAAAATATAAATATAAATTTATTTTATAATTCAATCATATTTTTTGTTTGTAACTGACGCAGCGCTCATCTCCATCCTGCAGTCAAATGTTTATAATTTTCCACCACTTTTTCTGAATACAAATTTAATTTTTGTGCAAAGTAAATTCTCGTGGATTAATTCTTCTAGTAATCTTTTATGAAATTCCTACCTGCATCACAAGAGTTGTAAACAACAGAATGTGGAGTCATCACCTGACCACCCCATTGCTTCTTGGCATCGTACTAGCAAAGTACAACTCACCATCATCACACAAACGCCACACAACTCACCATCATCACCTAAACACCACACAACTCACCATCATCACCTAAACACCNCACCATCACCACCTAAACACCACACAACTCACCATCATCAGTGGTTCCGTTAGAGAGGAATTTGGGTTGGATGAAGACAGCCAACTCGCCCTGCCGCGACTCACAGATCGGGAACTGGAGGGAACCGAGGTTGCATTTCCGCTCGCTCTCATCGTACTCGAACACGTTTGCACCTGCACAGCACGAGGCACGGAGTCAACGTGCGAATTTGAGTTGAAAGTGCGCAAAGAAATGTTCTTTGGAAGGAGTTTCCTCCAACGCTAGAGGCGGTGCTGGCGCTGTAACTCTACACAACGTCGAGTTGTGCGCATCAGTCACTCCGTAAAAATGATCAAACTAAAAAATGTACTTTTGTATAAAGCACTTGTTGTGAATCGGTACTGTAACCCAGTCATTATTTTGGTTACAGGCTGAATGCATGTATGTACTGTATAAATGATTTTTTTTACTATACATTACATATACATATATTTAATATGCCTAGATTGATGTGTAGATATCTTGTTTCGCGTCCTATGCCTCTGATGCTGACAACCGTACTCACTTTTTATCAAATTCGACAATTTTCACAGGAAAAGTATAGACGTTACGTGCACACGTAATTCTCATACACTATGTACGTAAAATGAAAACACAACTCGTACATATTTTTGTAGACACGGTAAGTCGCATAATTCTGGTACGCAACATACGTACACATAATGCTGACTCAATATGTACAGATTTCTATGACATAATAAGTGCACAAAATTAAGATACACGTGCACATAATTCTAGCCCTGGGTAAACATTCTCCAGAGTCAAAGTGCACATACGTACATACATACGTACATATGATCGTCTACACTCTGACGCTAACGATGCCAACTTTTCGTTGCCTGCACACGATGGAATTATGGCACACGATGGAATTATGGCACACGATGGAATTATGGCACACGTCCTCCGGCAGTAGAGCTAAGCCGACTGGCTTATGAGTAAATTATTTATAATAAAAGTGATTAAGAAATGAAGTCTTAAAAACATAGAATTTGAATGTTTCAAGCTGAGAATCTCATTATCAACAAAACCTGCAAGGAGAGTAAGTAATCAACAGAATTTATTCAAGACTGAATCTAAAAACAAATTGAATAAATTAATAATAAATCGTTAACAAAATCTAATGATTACTTACATTGCTTACAGGTTATTGTTAAGAACGAGTTTTTGAGCTTGAAACGTTCAAATCAAGTGTTTTCAGGATTTCTTTTCTCAGTCGCCTATATTACGAATAGGCTGTGCAAAAAATGCATTCCTAAATTATTTAAACACAGATCAAAGCAACCGATAGTTTCAGATTAATTATCATTAATTATCAATGTAAGACATTCAGGCAGTTTTGGTATGTCGCGAACGTCGTGTGATATCGGCATGGCGTACAGAAGGAAGACAAAACAAACGTCACGTACGGCCTTGTACATTTACACTGTACGACACTGGATACACGACACTGCACTGTACACATGACCCTGCGCACTCTGCACAATGCACTGTACACTGTGTGACACCGTACACACGTCCAGACACACAGCACACACGCCCAGACACACAGCACACACGCCCAGACA
>VOMN01073772.1:0-12376 GCA_014899125.1 Orchestia grillus | reverse complement strand
CCTCTGATAAATCCTCAGAATGATACACATTTTATACCTTATCATGCATCTGCCACATTACATCAGAATTACCTTTCTCGTGAAATGATCTGTACAAGTAAGTCACCTCGTCAAAAATAGCACCATCAAACCGAATTTTTTTCGGTGATTCATGCCGCATCATACTTTTAAATTTGGAGCGTTGATATTGTGCAGTCTTTGCAGCTACAATTTGACTTGAGCAGAAAATCGATCATCGTTGTGATTGTGGACTTGCATCGTAGGTACCAAGTGCAGGAAACGGTAAATGAGCTTGCTTTACTTTCATTAGGGAAGCTCTGTCAGAAATTGGCGGTTTAGCTGTCGGATACGACGAGGATTTTGTGTCTGGTCGAGTCTAACGATGAGCGTGGATAAAATATTAAAGTTTTTGTACGTTTATGACGAAGTGAGCGTAGACGCATACACCTTGAGATTCAGGGAACATAAAGAAGTTAAATATCAACGTAAAACATTTACCCCGCGATCGCGAACGCAGAAAAGTCAAATAGCTATATCTGTAAAAGTCAATATATGCACTGCGAAAGGTCAAGTACGTCACTCAAAACGTCACATATGCATTCTGAAAGTCAAATAGGATCTCAGAAAACTAAAAATAAGGAAAAACAGATACAAGCCTTCAGAAATGCAGGCATGGTCTTAAAAAATATCCTGATTAAACACGAAGTCCAATATAAACTGGAAGTCCGATATAAACTGGAAGTCCGATATAAACTGGAAGTCCGATATAAACTGGAAGTCCAATATAAACTGGAAGTCCGATATAAACTGGAAGTCTGGTATAAACTGGAAGTCTGGTATAAACTGGAAGTCCAAAATAAACACGACGTCTGAGAAGAGGATCAAAAGTTGAGTACAACATAAACTATTCCGCAGCGCAGGACGTTCCGGGCCGTCGCACGGAAGGAAATAAATAATGGAGGAACATCAGAATTTAGCAGCGTAAAGGTCGCTGCGAAATGTAACTTAGTTTTCATGGCAGCCAAGCGGCGTCTCTGAGGAGCAGTGCCTTGAGGGCCCTTCGCACGATCAGTCAATGTTTGAAGACAGTGTCAGAAGACACCCAGACATGACATTGGATAGAGTACAGTCTCTTAACCTCCACCTGACTCTATTGAATAGAGAGCAAAGTTAGCTTCGACACGCATATTTGGGTGTTTGCCGACACTGTCTTCAGACATTGACTGATCGTTTGAGAGGCCCTGTAGGTCTTCCCGGGCGCTGCAGACGAGTTAACTCGTTCTAATTAATGTAGGTGACTTTTTGAACTTTGTACGGTTTAAATTCGTCAAATGTTTGATTTGAAATCAACTAAAAAAATGAACAAGAGTTTACTCGCTTTTACTTGGCAGCTTCAAATTCATCTAAATTCAGTGTATTTTCAAGACCAATCAATATATGATTCGACAATCACTCCCGATGTAGACTGATCATGTTTATTTATCATATGGAGCATTTCGAACTAATGAGGTCATCTTAAAATTGTTCGTTCCAGCACAAAACCTGCCAAGGAAGTGGTTGGTATTTTCTTTCCAGCCGAAAGACAAGGGCGAAATAAAACGTGAACATCCTGTGGAGTGCTCAGCAACAATGAACAAAACAAACGCAAGGCGCACACAGGGTATATGTACATGCACATTTCGGGTATAGGGTACGATCAAAAGGGGCATGCATTCAATCCGTTAAAAATATGAACATCAAAGATGCAAATCGGTAATTTCACGATCCGATTTGTCACAACTCAAGGCTGGACAGAGAAACTCGCACAGGAAAACAGGGCTGCGAGATGCGACTTCGCACGCTAACGTGAATTGAAGTTCAGAGTTTCGGACAAGAACTGGACACATGAGGCTGGAAATTGTCTCCAACCTACGAGCAGCAGATAACAGCTAAAAAATATTCCTGTGCAGCAGATAACAGCTAAAAATATTCCTGTGCAGCAGATCTCTTGGAATAGTTTTAGATTCTCGAGTGACGTGAGAGCAACGCACGCCTCGAGGTGCGTTCCGAGAGAATAGTTCCAGGAAGCTTTCGCGGTGCGTCACTGCATGTGCGTATTTTGAACTACTTTGTGAATCAAAAACATCGTGTCACAGAAACGCGTCACAACATGCCTTAAGTGACTACAGAGATGATAGATTCGGGAACATCTGCAATATAAGTCATAACGGGCTTGAACATTTGTGCAAAAACAGAGGACAAACTTACAAAAGTAGAAATATACTCACAGTTACTGCGAAACGCTTCATCCTTAAGAAATAGCAACTCAGGTATGGAATACAATCACCGAAAACGAGTTAAAGAGATACTCACTTTGAACTAAATAGTTGCTGATGTACATCGAAGCAACCTGCAGTGAATTAGCAAAAATAGTTTGAAATAGACAATGGGTTGAAATGGGTGGGAACAGTCCAACGGGTGGGAACAGTCCAACAGGTGGGAACAGTCCAACAGGTGGGAACAGTCCAACAGGTGGGAACAGTCCAACAGGTGGGAACAGTCCAACAGGTGGGAACAGTCCAACAGGTGGGAACAGTCCAATAGGTGGGAACAGTCCAATAGGTGGGAACAGTCCACTAGGTGGGAACAGTCCAATAGGTACTCACAATGGCCGTAGTATCCCCCGTTGTGCATGGGGGGCTCAGGAGCCTTCTCCTGGGGAGGTGGGGGGATGCGGTCCCTGCTGGTGGTGCGACTCCGTCGAGGAGGGACCTCCTCGCCTCTCACGGCCCGCCAGTTGCCTGACATGCACAGCTTCATGTCTTCCACGATGTCTTTGGCACTGATGCGGAGGCACTGCGGGTGTTGTTATCTAAATTACCACAAAATCCATAAAGATATTTGGTACTGATGCGGAGGCACTGCGAGTGTTGTTATCAAAATTGCCACCAAATCCATAAAGATCTTTGGCGCTGATGTGGAGGCACTGCGAGTGTTATCGAAATTGCCACCAAATCCATAAAGATCTTTGGCGCTGATGCGGAGGCACTGTGAGTGAAAGAGTGCCGACTGGATAATATTACCAAAATAACTTTTAAATCCGTCAAAATCCCAATCCATACAGATGTACGGTACATGAAACTTGCCTGGAAAATGAGCATTGCCATAGACGGTGTATTACTTTCTTTGGGAACTTCCGGGGACGATGAAAATTTCTTTCTACGAGCAGTGAAGCAATTCTTGTTTTGACGCGCGCAAGATTGATGGCTTTGGATGCAGTGAATGCAGTGCTAGTAATTTCGTGTCTCTAGATTTTTTTTGTGCAGTGAATGGTAAAATGATAAAAATCCTTTTCCCAATACAATATTGGAGTGTCCCAGCAGATAGTGAAACGCTTGGGCTTGCGTTAAATAACTGATACTGCCTTTCTGCTCCACCGAAATATTAGAGGCTTCTTAGGCAATTAGCTTCTTTGGGTAAAAATTTACCTCATTTTGCCTAGAGCGATCACATCTGTTCTGTGTTAAAAGCTTACGTTTATGCAAAACCTTACGAATACGGTTGGACGAGTATTGAAAAAATGTTGATTTGACGGTTTTCGACGTCTGTCCGTGCAAGTTTTGTAAAACAGTTTAGCAATAACATTTTATATCAAGGAATTTCTCGACCTAAATCAAGAATTTGGGGCACAAAGCTTCAACTACGCCCTTGCATTAGCTCGGAGCGCGTCTCGATACTACCGGGTGTCCACAAAGTCTGGGTACATAGGGGACAAATACATTCCTTTATAATTAAATAAAATTGTTTTGTTCCAATGTTTAAGTAATTCTATTTTCAATATGATTTTCATTATTTGCAATGCATAATTCGATGCGCCTCGCTAAATTCTGGTGAACTCGATTGAATAGGTGTACATTGCCGTCGATTCAACAGAGCTCACCAGAATTTAGCTAGGCGCATCGAATTATGCATTGCAAATAATGGAAATCATATTGAAAATATAATGCCTCGTGCTCTCTAACTTACCGTGCAAGTGACAGATCTTGTAATACGAATTCTTGTATTTATATCCGTAAACTTACCAATGTGTATTCCAGCAACGCCCGAGTTCCTACACCGCATAGGATTATTACTATTGCTTTTATTATTATAATTATAACTTAGTTTAAAGCCCCTAATCCACATACAATGTAATCCGACGACGGTTAAGAGAAAAGACGATTTATTATGGACTAAAGAGAACGAGGAAGCTAAGCACAAGCTGTGTTCCCACACAGGATACCCAGCGCATAGAAACGCCAAGTTCAGAATGAAGTGTAATAAAAGACAACGAAGAGATAGTGATGAAGGGGGAAAATTGAAATTAAAAAAGTAGAGGTGCAAAACGGAAGTCACGAAAGCCTGTTTATAGCTGAGGTAACACAGCATTGCCATCCTGGGGTTGGCAGTCCCCACAGCAAACGATGGACAAGCTTGAACTAACCTAACCTTATTGCTTACCCTGTTCCTCTGAGTGATCAGTACAGAAAAAACTTTCAATAAACTTAAAAAAGATTGGAACTATTAAGAAGTAAGAGTACTGTTATCCGAGAGTGAAACGTATATTGACGTTTTATACAGTAAGGGTTTCTGTGAAGACACATTTGTCCTGTCAGCTGGCTATGAATAATCAAAGTTGACTTGGAGTCGAAGGTAATGCTAAATATAGATTGACGTTCACTCAATCTCGAAAGACACAGAACCGCATACATGTTCGCAATCTTTTAGCCAAACAAACTTACATATAGGTTCACCAATCTCTGAACAAAACAATAATGCGAACGGATGTCCAAATCTAATACGAAGCAAAATTACTTATATAAATCAATGCGCTGCTATTTCTGAAGTGTACATCAAGACCCTTGAAGCCTTCACGACCTATCAAACATTTACAGAAAACCTTCTACACTAAAGCTTCATGACCTCTCAAAGATTCAAAGAAAACTTTCAACACAAAAGCTTTACGACCTCTCAAATATTTCCAGGAAACCCTCTAAATCTTCCTGACCCGCTCCCGCCCACACCAATTCTTCACAGAAATTCAATAGTTAAATTTGAAGTTGTGCAGTTTGAAATCGAGACCTCCGTATCCCGTACCAGTTGTAAATGAGATAGACAAGAGACACGATGGCAAAAAAAGTGACACGATGACAAAAAAAGTGACAAGACGACAAGAAAAGCGAGAAGACGACAAGAAAAGAGAGAAGACGACAAGAAAAACGAGACGACGACAAGAAAAACGAGACGACGACAAGAAAAGAGAGAGGACGACAAGAAAAACGAGACGACGACAAGAAAAACGAGACGACGACAAGAGAAATGAGACGACGACAAGAAAAGAGAGAAGACGACCAGAAAAGAGAGAAGACGACCAGAAAAGAGACCTCTTGACCCGCGTGCAGTCAACATCAGATGGATACCCGAAATGACACTGCAGCAACTCTCGATGCGTACTCTCAAATGACCGAGTCGTTTACAATGCAATCCATTATGACAACATTACCAAAATTGAAATTAAATCCATTGAGGTCCAAATGCCACCTGGGTTAGGGCTTAATGCACTCCTCTGGACATGAAGCATACCTGGAATATGTGCATCTCCGTGGACGATGTGAAGTTCACTTTGGGATCTTCGGCGACTATGAAGATGAAGATGTTGTTGTAGAGCTCCTTGGGGTCGTCGCTCGTGAAGGCCGTGGGCTCTCGAATGAGCTCTATGGGGAACCGCTCCACGATGTCCTGTGCCCAATTGCAAACGTTAACAATTTATCGCGAATATTTTCACCCTCTTCACACACAATGAGGGAGCGTGGTCAAGAATACAAAGTTAAAGGCTTTGATGGTAATATGAAATAAGTATAACTTTTCAAGTGCTTTGTTAGCTAGTAAAGTCTCTTAGTCTGGTACGCGCGAGACGTCCCGAGACGCATTAAAGGGTTGTATGTACGAGTATATCTAGTCAAAATATAAAAATGCACCTCACTAGACACACCACGTCTGTCGTGACAGAAAGGCATTCACTCCTGAAGGACAACATCACGTCTGCAGGACAACATCACGTCTGCAAGACAACAACACGTCTGCAAGACAACATCACGTCTGCAAGACAACATCACGTCTGCAAGACAACATCACAGCTCGTATTTACACTTTGTTTAATGCAATCTTTGTCGCGCACTTACTGCTCAATTTATTCTTTGCAATATTTTGAAGGGATTCAAAATCACCGAAAAAATTCCTTTAACGAGCTTCGCAAACAAAGTGTTTTCCTCATTTTTCTTCAGTTAAACGCAATTGCAAGTTTTAAATAAGTTGAAAAATAACAAAAAAATTGCACGGTTTTAAATTTTTAGGCCTGCCTGCACAGTAATTTCATTCTCAAGTAATTTTCATATTTTGCATAGATGTACTCGTACATACTGTACAACCCTCAAGTAAGGGTCCCCTCATGGGGCATAGGATAGGTCATAGGCAATAGGGTTAGGTTTGTCTATCGTATGCTATGGGGACCGGCGTCCCCATGAAAACAATGTTAGGTTACCTTAGCTTTAGCTAGTCTTTGGAGAATTCTATCTTTCCCACCCACTTTACTTCTTTTCATTTTGATACCTTCTTCGCTTATATTTCTTTATACTTGCTTCTTCATCTTTCTAAACTTGCTGGTTCTATGCTCAGGGGATCTTGTTTGGGAACACGCCTGTGCATAGATCCCACGTTTTCTATAGTCTATTCTAGATTGCCCTTTCTTTTCACTCTCTTGAAAAGGCATTTTTTATGGCTAGGAAGCTTTAAACTAACTAATGAGAAAATTAATTCAAATAAGTGTATTGTCAAATTATTCCCATATTTACACCTGATATAATTTCCTGCAACACAGTTGTACGATTCCAGTTTGGAAAAGCAGTTTCCTGTAGTTAGTATGAAATTCCATTTTCAAATTAGTCTCGGAATACTAAACCAGATTAGATTTATTAGTTAGTTTCAAGTTCCGAATCCGAAGAGAAGGGACAATTTAGTGACTTAGTGCACGGGGAATACGTGCACAAGGTGTGTTCACACACAGGATACCCTGTGCATAAAAACAGCTATGTAGCATCAAGGGGATGAAAAGACAAAGAATAGAGAGCCAAAATGGTGTGAAAATAGAAAGAAGCAAAGGGGGAACGAGAAGTGAAAGTCCCGAAGGACTGTCTGTAACTGAAGCAGCCGAGCAGCGTCCCCCCCGGGGACGCCAGTCCCCATAGCATACGATAGACAAACCTAACTAACCTTAAAAAAACGTTTAAGAAGTCTGTAAAAGCTTGTGGAGCCTTGAAGATTTGAAAAAATTTCTGTGAAAGGGCTATAAGTTTAAAGTCCTTATATTCCTTTTCCTATGCCCCGTGAGGGTATTTTTGGATAAAGAAATAAAATTTAACATGGTTATTTCCCCTGAATGAAAGGTTAATGGGACTGAATGGTGAATGAAGTGTTTGCATGAAATTGTAACTTAGTGTATCAACTAATAACAGAGCTTTACAACCTGAAAAGCCATTTGCATTTCGTGTATTGATTTCGTGGTGCATCAAAACTTCAACCGGAGTATTCGTTGAGTATTCGTTAATAAGGTTACTCGTTAATAACTTCATACTACTACCACCCGTTGCATCATGTACATTGTTTTAAGGAACACATTACAACATCAGCTAAAGTTTATCGGTGAAAATTAATCCAAACAAAATTTCATTCTCGAAAAGCCAGAGCAGCGCGTTCGGGTAGCGAAAAGCCTTCTTCCCTTGCAGCACGTCGACTCGTTTGAACTGGATTTTATTATTGGGTCCCATTAAGATAAGTTGTTATTGAGGCGTATCGGGGCACACCGGGGTGCGACGAACTCATCCTGATATTTTTATTACCGAGTTTATTGTCCTCGTGAGAGGGAAAATCACTCAGCCAAGTCTAGACTAAATCTTGGGAGTTGGGGGCCTGTAACCCTGAGTTTCCTTTTTTCAGGTGCAAAATTCCTAGTTTGTCCATTAGTTTTGAGATTAGCGAAACCGAGCACTGTAATTTTGGAGCGTTGCTGTAGCGTTTGCAGAGCAATAGACGGGTAAAGTAGACTTTACACAGAGAGGGATTAGATTTTAGACAGAGAGGGATTAGATTTTACACAGAGAGGGATTAGATTTTAGACAGAGAGAGATTAGATTTTAGACAGAGAGAGATTAGATTTTAAACAGATTAGACATTGGGCCCTAAGAGTGGATTTTAGCGAGTGTAGATTTCAGACCGTGACATTTAGGCATTGACCCTTTAAGTTTACTCTTTCACCACGGGGAACAACATCAGCCATCGAGAACACTCACCACCGAAACGTGACTGAGGAGATCAGCCAAGGATCTGACACACGCATGACGTTAATTAAGCGTGTCACATGAAAACAACAAACTTTCTACAGCTTGAAAGCATGCTGCATATACATACATTATTCCAGCCATCCAACTTTGCATGAACTTGGAATGCAACTTTTTAATTATACCTCTTTAGCCTTTCTCGAATTTTTACAATTCATTTTTAGCTTTTTACTTACGGAGCTACTCGTGGAAATCAAGAGAGCTTCAACTTATGAGCTTAAATTTGTACAACCCCTCCGACATTGTTGAAATATCTGTGCATTCAACTTCAAATTGTAAATTTCACAGTCAGACCTTCAACTGGGAAAGAAAATTCTTACTGTCTAACCCGCGCAGCACAGTCGTTCTCTGCACAGACCGCGGGGTCTGCTCCAGCAACGACCGCTCTATCTGCCCATTTGCATCTCACAACGAGCTTTATTTGCTGCTACGAGTCAAATACTTTCCGCGCTATATCAAGCTCGCTCTAGTTGATAGCGCTTTATACGGGGGACGAATGTAGAGCGGTTGTTTGCTAAAACCTATCTAGAGCTACAGGCGGGGACACCCAAACTGTAATTCGTGGAAAGCCTCGGGCATTTTCTTTTGTGAAAGAGAAGTATTAGTAGTAAAAGCAGCATGTATTGCTTCACTTCAGTGTGACGGTCTGTGTCGCACTGAATAAAAAAGGACCATTAGTATGGACTATAAACAGCCGGGAATCTATGCACAAGGCGTGTTCTCACACAGATTCCCTGCGCATAGAACAGTACGTTAAGAATTACGAGGTAACAAAAGACAAATTGAGGTAGCGAAAGGAGGTCAAAGTTGAAAGAAACAAAGTAGGCATGAAAGATAGGAGTTTCAAAGGTTTATCTATAGCTGAGATAATCTGACAGTGCCCTCCTAGGGACGCTAGTTCTCATGCCATACGATAGACAAACCTAACCAACTTAATCCTATTGCCAATCGTATCGAGATGTGTCTGGTGCTAAAGACAGAGCCAGACTAAATTTCATGTCAAAAAATATTGTTTATTACCTCCTCCTTTCATGCTGTAAATTATAACACAAATTCTAATAAAATGAGGGACAATGCACAGAACTAATATGCACAAGTATCCTTCGGTAATACCACAAAGCCCTTCGTTTAATAACAAGGTACGCCATCAATGCAAATGCGTTCATTTCACTAATATCACAACGCACAGCATTCAACAACGATTGGCCCACCACTAACATGTGCACTAGCACATCACATGCCACAAAGCACCTCGTTGAAAGACGTGACCCACAACCAACACAAGAGCACAAGCATTCATTTCACTAACGGCACAACGTACCTCGTTCTCGTGGGAGAGTATGAGGACCCAGGCTCTGTCGAGACGAAGCTGCATTTTCTGCGTCCAGATGCCCGAGGTTTTCTCCATGTGCAGCAGGCGTCTCATGCCGTCGGCGGGGAACAGTAAATCCGAGTCCTCTGCCACTCGGAACGTGGCGAGGTGCTCCAGCAGGTAGGTCGGCCCGACCGAGTCCGGCATCCCGATGCTGGATCCTTTGTCTGGAAATGTTTCAACTTTCAACCGAGCTGTCGTTACTACCAAGAATATGCTAAACAACTTTACTGCACCCATTTCTTTTGGAATGTTGTGCGGCACGAGTCTCGGGTCATTCGGACAGAAGGGATGTATTTTCGGGGACTATTTGATAGGATACAAGGTGAAGTTCTACGTTAAAATGTTTTCTTCGCGATGGTTTGAATACTGTGTAGCATCAAAGATGTGTTTTTCCTACTTAGGAGGAAAATAGTATTTTTTACCCATTTTTGTGATGATTATCATAGTCTCAATTGTGCCTTGCGTGAAAAAGTAGTTTCATCTTCACCTTCTCCGAGGAAATGGCGGTTACTCGTACATTCCCCATTTACTGAGTAAGTGGTAAATTCATGGTCCCATATTGCAAATAACACGCAGTTTTCTTTCAACTTTTTGTGGGAATGACGGTCATTTGAAAACTCTTCCAGAGAAGAATTCGCCAGCTTTCCTCTTAGACTCGCTCCATGCTTCACGGCACAGAACACGAACGACCGCCGCGCGGTGTCTGCATGAAACGGCCACAGCTGACCACAACCCAGCCCACAGCACCACAGGTACAAGTCTCGCCCTCGGGTATCTCGCCACGAAGTAAGCATATTTCGGCTTAAGTCTCATTGCACAAAAAAATCATGCTTGTTCAGAAAATGCAATATTATTCAATAGCCAATACATTATGTAGAATATGTCACGAAAACGAAAGAAAATTCTTCCGTGACAGTTGTTCGCAGTGAGAACAGGTCTCTCGACCATTGTACCGAACTTGGACTTGTTCGTCATTACTGCGATTGTCTCGGATTTTATGTGAAAAAGGTTAATCAGGAATTAACATCTGTTTATTAGCCTGATTGAATACGGCGCAATCAGTAATTGAATACGGCGCAATCGGCACTTGCTTGAATGCGATAAAATGTCAATTGACTCGCTTGAATGCGATACGATCAGTTAATTGACTCGCTTGAATGGGATACGATCAGTTAATTGACTCGCTTGAATGGGATACGATCAGTTAATTGACTCGCTTGAATGGGATACAATCAGTTAATTGACTCGCTTGAATGGGATACAATCAGTTAATTGACTCGCTTGAATGGGATACAATCAGTTAATTGACTTGCGTAATACGATACAACCAGTCAGTTGACTTGCGTAATACGATACAGCCAGTCAGTTGACTTGAGTAATACGATACAGCCAGTCAGTTGACTTGAGTAATACGATACAGCCAGTCAGTTGACTTGCGTAATACGATACAGCCAGTCAGTTGACTTGCGTAATACGATACAGCCAGTCAGTTGACTTGCGTAATACGATACAGCCAGTCAGTTGACTTGCGTAATACGATACAGCCAGTCAGTTGACTTGCGTAATACGATACAGCCAGTCAGTTGACTTGCGTAATACGATACAGCCAGTCAGTTGACTTGCGTAATACGATACAGCCAGTCAGTTGACTTGCGTAATACGATACAGCCAGTCAGTTGACTTGCGTAATACGATACAGCCAGTCAGTTGACTTGCGTAATACGATACGGCCAGTCAGTTGACGTGCGTAATACGATACGGCCAGTCAATTGACTTGTGCAATACGATACGGCCAGTCAATTGACTTGTGCAATACGATACGGCCAGTCAATTGACTTGTGCAATACGATACGGCCAGTCAATTGACTTGGGTAATATGATACGACCAGTCAATTGACTTGCGTGAATATCATTATCATTGATATCATACCATTGCTCTACGACAGGAAAAGAAGGTTTAACACCACAATAGAAAAAAACGTGCCTCAAAGTTTGACGAAAAGAACTTAGTTCTTTTTTCGTACCTCTGCAAGGAGGTGTGTTGTAACTGTTCGCAAAGATGGGGTATTCTCACCAGAGGCATAGCCGTTGTGGAGAGGTGGGGGACCGCTGTAGGGGGAGGGGCCGGGAGACATCCCTCGTGGGGGGCGGTAGAGGGCCCTGCGTGAAACATGCGTGGTGATGAGAATAGAACTCTTCCGTTGGTTAATTGGAATAATGTCATGAGCAACGATGGACGGGTACAAGCTCACTGAAATGTTCGGATTTCGACTTCTACGGAAATCTAAGTTACACATTTCCGTATGTCACAAATATAGCATATCAAGTACGACTCTCGGCGAAATTGTTACTCCAAGATTAAGTTTTAGCAGTGAACTGTGCTCCTTATATGCTTACGTGCTATACCAACCAACCGTGCTCAATATATGATCATATTTTCCTCACGTTACAGTTACTTGATTATGCACGTAAATTCCACCACGTTATTATTAAATAATATTAGAAATCGCTTTCATGTTCAATTTTTCCTAAATTACTTGAACACTAAGCATGGCAGTATAAGTTTTACAAAGGAAATAGAGCAGAGCAA